>VXCB01000259.1:0-27575 GCA_009613015.1 Mollisiaceae sp. DMI_Dod_QoI | reverse complement strand
TATTATATATAACTTTTATTAATAGATTTTATAAACTTGGTAATTTAATAATAAAATCTATTATTATTATTTACTAGCTTATTATAAATACTTCGTTTAGTTATAATAATTTATAAAGTTTGTATTATTTTAATTTCGATATTTTATATATATAATATTTTCGAATAATTATTTTTATTACTTTTCTCAAATTTAAAAAGTAATAATTTCTATTAATTCATTTCGTTATTTTTAACATTTTTTAGTAATTATATATTAAAGCTACGTGAATTCGATAAACGAATTTTTTTTTTAATACTTTTGGTAAATATATTAATTTTTTAAATAATAATAATTTTTATTAAATTTCGAAAAAATAATAAATTTCGAGGTTTTCTATAATTCATATTATTATATTATTTTTTTTATAAGCTTTTCGAATTTTATTTTCGATTTTATTATTTTTAATTTATAATATTAATATAATCGTTTTCTTTTTTAATATTAGCTTATATTAAAAGTTTTATAAAATAGCTTTTTTATAAAGAATTATTTTTTTCTTATAATTTACTCGTTAATTAAATACGTTAATTTATTTGTTTTTTAACTTTTTGTAGTATTTAATTATAAAATTATATTTGAATAAAAACTTCGATTAATAAATTTGCTTTTTTATTAATTACTTAATTATTATAAAATATATTAAATTTTAATAATCCGAATATATAATTATTTAATATTTAATATTTTTGAAATAATATTTTTATTTTTTCATAATTTTAATAATAACTAATAGCTTTTTATTATAAATTTTATAATTTAGCTCGGTTAATAAAAACTTCTTTGAAAAAAAAGTAATTAATTATAATTTCTTATTTTTATTCGACTAATTATAAACTACTTTTATAATTACGTTTAATATATTTATTTTTATAATCTTTAATTATTTCGGATCGTATATAATTATAATTTTGCTTTTTTAAAATTTCGATTTAAGTTTTTCAAATACTAATTTCTACTTTTTTCCAAAATTCTATTTTACTTTCTTTTTTATTAAATCGATAAATAATATAATAATTTTCGAATAGTTTTAAATTAAATTTCGATAGAAATTATAAAACTTTAAAAATTTTTATATTTTTTTAATTTTTGTAAAAGTAAACTAATTTTTAATTACCTCGTATTTAAATAATTCTATCGATATTTTATATCGATCGATTACAAATTCCAAGAATTTTATTTATTTTTAATAAAAATATATTTTTTTAATTATTATTTTTAAATTAATTAATTATAATTTCTTTAAAATCTATTTTATATTTTTAATATATTATACTTCGTTTTTTAAATATATTAAAATATTATTCAAATATATTATTATAAAGTTATTAAATTACTTTTATAATATATTATCGATTAATACTTGGAAAATAGCAAATGCATTAATTAAATTAAATAATATAATGTAATATTCGAAGTATTCGTATTTAATTTTAAATACTATTTTCCATTTATTGCTTTTTTTGATTTTTATTAAAAAGTAAGTATTTTTTAAATTAATTTTAATGAATTATTAAATTTTATATAATTTATTTTTCAAATTCGAAATAAAAAATAGTATATAACGATTTTTAATAATAATATTATTTAATTATCGATAATTTATATATAATTATAATTTTTTATTTTTTTTAGGAATGAAAAGTATCGAGTATTTTACTAATAATTTCAAAGATCGTATATAGCTTTTGCGAAATTTCGTTTTAATATATTTTTGAAATATTTATTTTTTATTTTTTAATAATAAGTAAATTAGCGAATAAATTAATTTTTTACTTTTTTCCAAAAGTATTTTATAGTTTTATAATTTATATTTTAGTAATGCTAAATCGTTGAATAGTTTTTGAAATACGTTTATAAATAATATATATTATAAAAGTAACGATTTATTTTACTTTTTTTTTATTTATTTTATTTAAGTAATTATAATTCGATTTTTGCAATTTAGTTTTAAATACTTTTTAAGTTTTTTATAAAGCTTATTTTCATTCTATAAGATTTTTTACTTTCACTAATTTATTTACGAATTAAATTATTATAATTAAAGTATTTTAAAAATAATATTTTTATAAATTAATACAATATCGAATATTACTTTCATATTTCATTTTAAACTTTGAACTTTCAAAAATTCGATTTCGAATAATATATTTTTATTACTTTATACTTTTTTTCTTTCGATAATAAATATTTAATAAGAATTCGTTTTTCGAATATATTTTAAATTATTTCGCTTTACTTAATTAATATTAATTAAATTGCTTTTTACTTTTGAATCCAAAAGTTTAATAGCTTTTTTACTTTTAATATATAAAGTAATATTTGCAAATAAGTAATAATTATTATATATTATTACTATAATGCAAACGTATTATTAAAGCTTTTTCGTATTATACTTTTTTACTAACTTTGTAATTGGAAAGTATTGTTTTTTAATTACTATATTTTTATAATATTTTTTATTTATTATCGTATTATAGTAATTCTCTAAAATGGATTATTTTTATATTTCATTTTTTGCTTTTTATAAATAGCGTATTATTCTGCAATATAATTAGTCTAATAAAACTTTACGTGTTTTAGCTTTTTCGTAAGTTTTTTTGTAAATAGTTTTAGTTTATACTATATATTACTAGGATTTAAAATATATATTTTATTTTATATATTTATTTATATTAATATAGTTTATTTTTTTGATTAATAGCTATTTTTAATTTTATTATTTCGATATACTTTACAAGCGTACGTTTTGTAATTATACTAAACTTCTGCAATATATTCGTTTTATATTTTCTCATTTTTTGTAAATATTATTAAAGTAAATTCGGCGCTTTTTTTCGATATTTTTCAAAAGATTTTATATTATTTCTAGCGATTTTCAATAAAGAATAATTCTAATTAAATATTTTCTCCGAATTTATTAATTATAGTTTTAATATCGTTTTCATAGAATTTCCAAGCGTATAAGTTTTTATACTAATTTAATTTAATTTTATTCGATAAATAAAATATATAATTATTAATTCTATAGCTCGTTTAATAATATATATAATACTCGTTATTCGTAAGTATAATTATTTAGTTATTTATAATAGGAAAATTAAGGTTTTTTTCCCAATTTACGAATCGTAAATTAATTTTCTTTATTCTTTCCGTAATCCTACTTTTACTTAATTAATATACTTCGGTTTCTTTATGAATTTTATATTATTCGTATTTATTATTATAATAATTCTAATATTTCTTTTTATATACCGATAATTAGTATTAGTAATACGTTTTTTTTTACTTATTAAATATAATTCAAATTTCGTTTTTTAATTTTTTAATTTTCATAATTAAAGTTTTTTTATACTTAGCGTATTTTTCATTTATAATCGAAATTTTTATTTACTTTTTAAGTAATTTAATCGATTCTCTTAATTATTAATTTTCCTTTTTCTATTTTTAGTAATCTTTTTTAATAAATAGTTTTTTTTAATAATCTTTTGGATTTTGCAATTTTAATTTTTTTTTTTTTAAATACTTTTATAGCTTTTTTTACTATCACTATAATTTATTTCTTTAATATTTTGCATTTTTTTACTTAATAATCCGCTTTCTTATAATTATAATAACTTTTTTTTTTTTGGTTTACTTTTTATTTTATAGTTTTCCTTTTTTTTACTTTTAATTACTTTGGCTAAACTTATTATTTTTCTAATATAATATAATTATAATTAGATTAATTTATAATTTTAATACTTTTGCTTTTCGCTTAAGTTTTTTTTCTTAAATACTTTGCGCGATTATAATTATTATTTGGATTATATTCGCAAATATTACAAGTTTCCCTAACTTTATTATTTCGTTTTTAATTACATTTATTAATTCTTCTCGAAACGTAATTATTAATGTAATATTATTTTACTTAAGCCTAGGTATATACTATTAAAAAGTAGCTCGATATTTCGAGTATAATTTTTTTATATAAAATTTCCGAACGATTTTAATTACTTCTTTTTATTTATCTATATCGCTATATATTTTTATTAAATATTTTTTATAAATTTTAAAATTATCGAATATTACTTTAATTTAAAGTTTTTAATCTTTTTTTATATTTCCTTTGAAATTTTTAAAAAAAATCTTTATATAATCGAATACTAGTTCCTTTAAGTAAAATATAACGAATGTAATTTTATCTAAATCGTTTTCGAATATATTTATATTATATTTAATATAAATAATAACTTTAGTTAAATATATTTTTAATTTTAAAGGTTTTTTTTTAAAGATTAATAATATAACGATTTTGATTAATTTAGTGGTTTTGATTTTGAACTTCGATAAGTTCTTTATTTTTATATCGTTATTATTATTTTTATTATCGAATTCGTTCTTCGTATTTTATAGTATAAACTTAGAAATTAATTTTAAAATTATTAGCTCGGGTATTTCAAGTTTAATTTACTTCTCGATTACACTTCCTTTTGCTTTTAATAATATATCGATTAATATTTATATTATAAAATACTCAAAATATAACGAATCGTTTTAATAAATTAGTTAATCGGATTTTAAATTAATAATTTATTTTTTTTTGCAAAAAATATAAATCGCTAAATAAAAATCGATATATTACTTAAATATATTTTTGAATAAGTAATTATTAGTAATAGAGTTTTATTACTATTTTAAATTAAGTATAAAGTTTTTATTTATTTAAGCGGGAATGCTTTACTTATATAGTTCTTTATATAAAGTAAATTATTAGGAACTTTACGAACTTATAGAATCGTTCTTATAGTCCTCCCGATCCTAGTTATATAATAGTCCCTTACGTAACTTTTAGAGTTTACTACCGAGCCTCGCTTATTAAGCTTATAATTCATTAATAACACGTAAGTCGTAATATAAAAATACAAGTTTACTTAAGTAAACTCGGGTATAAAAGCGTTAAGTACTATTTAAATAAATCTTTAATAAATAAAATATAAATATAATAAATACTAAATTTACTTTTAAATATTCGTTAATTTTTCCCTTTAATTTTATATTATTAATTTATTTATTTTTAATAATTTTTTATTTTTATTTTTATAAAATAAAAATTATTTTATATAAAAAATTATTTTTTATATAAATTTAATTATTAATTTTAAATTTAGCGATTTCATTAGTTTTTAGTGTTTATAAACGTTTTTCCGTATTACGTGTACGAATACTTAGATAAAATCGAATAATTTTATAATTTACGAGTAATTACTTAGTTAAATTTCATTAAATAAAGTAATCGCCCGGCACTCTTTTTAAATAATACTCGGGTTATCCAATCCCAAGTTTATTTACTTTCGCTTTTATATTTTTTACGTAATTATTATTTGCAAAAAATACTTTTTAAATATATTTAAATTATAAGAAAAAAGTTTAAATAATTTTATTATTTCTTTTTTAAATTAGCGTTAGTTTATATTATTTATACTAATATAAACCTAGTTTTGTACACGTGCTTATTATATAATATACCACTCGCTTAGTTTCATTTTATGCATTTAAAAAGCTTTTTTCTATTTATATTTTATTTTCTTTTCGTTTTATATTTTAAAAATAAAAAGTATATTTTAATTTGTTAATTTTAAATACTTTTATTATATATGCCGAGGTAATTTACTAATTACTATTCGTATAATTTAGTAGTATTATATTTTTACCCCGAACGTATTATTATTTTAATTTTACTATTAATATATAATTAAAATCTTTCAAATTGCATTATATTATATTAATTATACTATTAGTAATATTAATCTACCTAATATTTTTGCATTACAAACTTAGTCTTTTATTATATAGAACGGGTTACTTTAATTCTTTTTTAATAAAATAATATATTTTTATATTTATTTTAATAAATAACGAACGAAATCTTCTCGGGAACTTGAGGTTTGAATCTCGGTTTTCTAAAGCGTTTCGATTATAAATAAGTAAAACTTAAGCTAAGCTTAGCTACGATTGCCGTTAGCCAAAATTAGGAAGAGTAAGCAAGGATTTTTTCGAAGCTAATTTTGGATCCTTAAAGAATTCTACCTTTTACTTACTTAACTTTAAAAAATTAATCTTATTATTTATTAAAATATAACGTTAATTTATTAATTACTTTTAATTTCTTTTTATTATAAAAAACCGTTTTTTAATATATATAATCTTTCTTCGTAATAGTAATTAATATATAATTTTATAGTATTTTTCAAAAATCCGAAATAACGAGAGTATAAATTTAAAAAAAGTTAACGTTTAGTATTCTTTATAAAAATATTATAATTAATACGAAGTAAAGTATAATTTTCTTAATATTATAATAACGTTAAGTAATAGGAATATAATATTTATTGCCTTTTTTAAACAAAGTATTATTTATATAAAACTAAATAATAATACTATAATATTATTATCGAAAGTTACTATAATTAATATATTTAATAAAATATTACGAAATTCGTGCAAATGCGAAATTTAAAAGAAGGTTTATATTAAGGTTTCGTTTGAGAATTTCATTTAAGTAAAGCAAAGCAAAGTAGAGTTAATTTGATAATAAGTTGCATTAGTTAGGATCTTTTGGAATTAGCGTAGTTCGTGAGTATTTGAAATTTATACGTGAACGAAGTTATACTAAAAGAGAATAGTACTATTTTACCCTTAGCGAAATAGCTAGGATACTTAGTTTTACTAATTAGAAATTTAACAAGTAAATACTATTATTATAAAAGCTATATAAATAATAGTATTTTAATATACTAATAGCGAGTGTTTTTCTTACTAAAATACTAATATAAAGATTTTAAAAACCGGCCTCACTTTGCTATATTCTTTTAAGTAATATAGTATATTATCTTTTTAAAAGATATATTAAATTATTTCGAAGCTCTCGATATAAAGAATATATTAAACGAAAGAAATCTAATAATAGTTATTAAGATTATTAATAGTTTTGTTTTGAAATTAAGCGATAGAAGCGATAATTAAAGGTAGCCGATGGATTCGCTTTAAGTCGCTCTTTAATAATAACCCACGTCGATTAATATATATAATTTCCTTTTAAAGATTTCCAAAGCTTAAAATATAAAGGGGAATTACTTTAATAAAAGAGTTCGAAATCGATAGTTTTAGTATAAGTAGAGCTATGCTATTATATCGTTTTTTAATATAGCTTCGATAATATTCCGCGATCTTTA
Source organism: Mollisiaceae sp. DMI_Dod_QoI (assembly GCA_009613015.1). Classification (NCBI taxonomy): domain Eukaryota; kingdom Fungi; phylum Ascomycota; class Leotiomycetes; order Helotiales; family Mollisiaceae; species Mollisiaceae sp. DMI_Dod_QoI. Next base: position 20,322 of record VXCB01000259.1, on the reverse strand, counting down.
AAGTAGGCGTAAAGTAAAGTGTAATTCCATTTACTTCCCGAAAGTCCGATGGAGTTTCGCTAATTAAACTTTTAATAGAGATCTTCCTCGTTACGTCTTATTCAACTTTATCTTTTGCAATCGCTTTATATAAAGCTAATCTTCTAGGGATTATTAACGAAGTTGCTGATTATGTTATAACTATAGGATTCTTTGTAGTGGAGGTGGTGTTGCTAATGGAGGTGGTTAAAGTTTGCACCTTTATTTAACTATCTCGCTGCAATTTCTCTAGATTGAGATAACGTATTTCCATTGTATTTTTGACCCAATACTATACTGACTTCGTGAGCCTAATATTGGTGTATGCTTCATCCATAATTGCTGCACGAAGCTTAGCCTTTACTTCCCAATTCAACATCTCTGCATCCCAATTCTCCTATCTGTCTTCAAGCTTGAGATCTAGTACAGCAGACAAAGCATACTCGAGGAAGTGTTGCTAAAGTGTAGCCTCATTACTTTCGGTTTGCTTAACGATCTCCCATCGTGCCCAAATGTCGGCAGCCTTCTCCTCTCCCCAGCGAATGTACTCCAAAGTTTCTACGCTCTCGATATACTCTGATACTATAAACGAAAGGTTAAGACCGACTCCCGAGTCAGCTGAATTCCCCGACGACGACGAAGCTTCTGAAAACATCAGAGAGCCGGATATTTGTCGGCGTCTTCGGGCGGCTGGCTGGATAAGGTTTTGAGCTGTGAGTATGGCAGCATCAGCTGCGGCGAAGATTGGAAGTGAAGTCATCACAAGGTGTGATAGATTGTGGTTATGTAGGGGTGGAAGTTGGGTTTTGGGTTTGGATGGTAATTTATTTGGTGGGGGCTAGTGCACAAGTGTTGGAATAGTCACTCAGTAGTGGGTGAGGCGAGGGTGAGTAGCGCCTGAGCAGAGCGGCGATGCTGACTAACCGCGCTGGAATCAAATGTAAAGAAATGTCGTCTGAGACTTCCCAAGGAAAAAAGCGGTCAATCAAACTTCAACACCACTGCACATCTCACACCCCGTCAAGTCTCGAGAGAGAGCACTACAGCGGGAGCTCAAAGCTCTTACTAGAGCCTCGTTAAACTTCCTTTACATCTAAAGTATCCAACATCTTACGCATCGCCTCCACCTGATTATACACCGAGTCATCGAGTTTCGCAGCCGCCTCCATCAACTTCTTCACCTCCACCTTCAAACTTTGGGGTTTAATCGCGTCTAGCCGGTTCGCTACCAATTCACAAAATTGCATAGTAAAGTTCTCGAGATCAAGCACCGACCTCTGCACCGACGAGAAGGCCGAAACACCCTGCGACACCATCCACAGCTTCATCTCAAGGGAAGTATTCGAATCGGGACCTAAAACGGTCTCTGCCGCTCGCACAATCCGCTGCTCCCGTGCCTCTCTATCCTCAAGAGGCACCACTGAAGCCGTCCCACGATGCTTTGGGACAAAAGCCAAGTCACTCACGTCAACAAGCTCACTTTGTTGGGAATACAAAGTCCAGCCAGTCGACTCCCATCCGGACGAATCGTGCGCTCCGAAGGACATCGAATCTCTAATTTCACATTACTATCCTCTCCCAATATCTTCATTATCAAAAACTGGCCTACCGCTCGGTGGTTCTAAATAGAGAGATATCCTGAAACAAAGTCAAGTCTGTTAGCTTTTGCTTTGGCAGGTCCAGCAAAAAATTCTAATAACGTTAAAGTTAGTAATAATAAACAACACGATTCTTGAGAGCTATATATTATCACGTCAACTAGTAGTACCTGGAGCCAGCTCTAGGAGTGTCAGAAAGGTTCCCGATTCTTGAAATGGGATGCATCAACAAATTGACCATCTTCCTGGCACCTATCGAGGCCAGCAACGGTTACTCTAGACTGGTCTCTCGCTTTTTGAAAATAAGCGAGACATCCGATGATCATAATAGGGGCACGTTCGAATGCTACCTCGGCGACTCCCCCGGTGCCGACAAATGCCAACAAACGTTGCTAAACGCGGGCTGGCGCCACCGAATTGGTCAGAAATTGATTGATCCTTCGATCTTTGAAAAAAAGGGGTTACACAAAGTAATGAAATCTGCGCGCCCTACACCCTTTTTATTTTCGAAGACAAACATGCGCATGCCCACGTATCAAGGCATGAGTCACGCCTACATTGCCTCACCGTGCTTTACATGCACCATTGTGGGCCTTATACATGTAATACCTAATGCTCGCATACAGTATGTCAGTCGACAAGACTGCTCGGCTCAGGAGGGTAGACCGTAGCCGTGACTGCCACTGAAACTATCCACGAGGAAAGAAGCCAATACAATTTTGCCACATCCCGGCTGTTCCTGTACCCAAGAGAGCCTAACCCCTTCTTTTGCCCAATGCCAATTTCAGGGTAGCCCTCCTCCATAGGCACGTATTGGGTATTCTTTTCGAAAAGTCGTTGCTGTGATATTTCTGCCACGAATGATTGTAAACACTTTCTCACTCGCTACGCCTTATCGCTCAATGATTAATAACCAAAATATGAGTTGGCATTTTACCAACTCGAATTAACTCGTTCTCTTTGTTTTTGTACGTCCTTCCTTCTGAGTGTAGCCGGTATATATTCAGTAGTTTTTCTTTTTTTATTTCTGCTCTTCAATTTGGGTGGGTGCCTTGCGAGAGAAAATGGCTGGTCGAGTTGACGAGTTTGCGACTTTGTTTAATGATCGGATGCGGGATGTGCTTTGGCTGCACTTGAAAGGGACGTGTACCAAAGGCAATGTAGGCGAGACAGGGCGAGCTCTGTATGATGAAGTGCAGAGGGATGAAGAACTATCGCGACGCGTCGTTTTTCAGGGAGTGGACTATAATGAGGGAAAGTTTGGAGCATTTGATGTGGTTCTTGGAGGGAACTCTGAGGCTACCCTTCTGGCGTGCAAGTACGTGGACAAATGGACGAATTCTGCTGAAGATCGTGTGGTCGTTTTTTCTGGTCACAGTCAAGGAGCGCAAATTGTGCGAAAAGCGTGTGATAGGTTACATGGATTCAACTTGTTGCAGCGGGTGGCGGCGATTTACCTAATGGGGGATCCTTCGAGATATGGTTCTCTTCGGTTTGGTTTGTGGGATCAGCGGTGGAAGTTCATCAAGACTGCGGGAGATTTCATTGGACTTTCTCCGTTGATGTTCTGGACGGATGCGCATAAGGGGTATAATGGGGTCATGCAGGATGTAATGGAGAGTGTGCGGCATCGACTTTCTGTTTATTGGATGGAACTGTTTCAAGGAGATTTTACGGTGAAGTTTATGAAGGAGCCTGTGCGAAAGGTGGCAAAAGTAGTGAAGAATGGTTTGCGTATGATGCGCGCCGAAGTTAACGGGACTTTCGGAAAGTTGGAATGGATTAGGAACCGGCGTTGGAGTTTTTACGGGGTTTAGTTTTGAGGAGGCCAATGAAATGACCAATACAGTGATTTAAGAAACATACATCTGTAGATGTACTTGCATCGAGAGAGCTCTGGGGTGTCGCGCGCATACACTCGGTATGAATGGGACGCCCGGAATGCCGACGGTGGCAGGATTCGGGCCAGAGACTGAACCAGTTCCCCAACAGGGCGAGCGGTAAATCGACATCCCCCAAACGTTATATCGACATCCCTTTCCAAATTAGGTTTAGTACCGCCCTTCTCACACTAGAACTAAGTCCGAGCAGACTTCAATATCTCTTTACAATACAATTTATTAGTAAAAGCAAGATTATTATCCTATTGCATCTAGGCAATATGAGCCTGATAGAAATATATAATTAATACGGCTTATTACTAAAAAATTAGCGGGCTATAGTGGTGGTACACTGGTGAGGAGCTTGAATTGCTTAGGGTGCCCTTGGGCCTTATCGCTCGGATATACAAAGCGGTGTAGAGCAGCAGAGTAGCAGTGCAACTACAGCTTTATTTGCAATATATTATATATTATATACTTTTAAATTATAAGTGTAATAAAATATATATAAAAAGAAAAACTTTAATTTAAAATTAATATAAAAACTTGTTTGCAAGAGTAGTAATATTCAAGGAGGACGTGGTTGACTTAGATGGCACTAAACCCCATTAGGGGGGGGGGATGTCGATATAACGTTTGGGGGATGTCGATTTACCGTTTGCCCCCCAACAGATCAGAGCAGAAGAGTAGTCATTGCATTGAAACAGAGGATTATGTTCAGTTGGTTTTGGCCAATGGATTCTCCTCACACTGGCAGCGCGAGTGATTTTATGGAGATGAAAAGTCATTTATCCAGCTCAGTAATACAGTCGGTTGCGCTTGGATTTAGTCAGTACAGTACCTTCGCTTCTCAGAGGACACCAAACATGGATGCAGAAAACAGTGAGATAATTGAACTCGATTGAACAGTCAATCAGAACACATCAGAATCTCGCCCAACTGAGCAATCAGCTTATGAATACGAACGCCCATGTGAGTTGTTTTGAGACACAGCCCAATGCCCACCAATCGACCGGGGTGAAGCATTAAGGCACAGACTGTGCTCGACGAGGTCTAAAGGGCAAGCTATCTTTGCTACAAATCGTTCAAAAATGATGATCTAGACTAAGTGGTCCATCTTTACCCAAGCTTGCCGTTGCCCGCTGAGAAAAGATATCCTCATCAGCCGCTCATCACGTCGCCCAGCTCGACTTTAATGCACAACCGCCCTTTCCTCCCGACTGTTATCAAGCTACATATATAGCGATGCCGCTTTCGACTAGATTTGGCCCTTTAAAGCTGGGCCTGCGGTATTTGAGGAAGCTTTTGATGTCCAATCATACCCAATCAGGACCACAGGGCTGTGGCCCCTGCTGCCTGCTGACACCGCTCAGTCCATCGGCGGGGTGACTCAAGGCATCAGCGCAGCCTCACTCCCTTTCCCTAATTCCAACATCTCAAAATCAATCACGAATATAATCCGGTAGGTCTCAGCAGAAACGGTAGGTCGTGTTCGCAATGGCCTCTCCTGCCTCAACAGCAACTTTGGCCGCCGAATCAATTGATGGTGATCGTTCTGTGGATATCGACATTGACACTGACAGCGACGACGGGGCAGTACAGGACGACGAGTTCGTTCTACCTGATACATATACATGCCCAGGTAGCAGAGATGAACTCTCGCCATTAATGCTTGCGGCAAGAAACCCAGACCCTCGAATCCTCAAAGCGACTCTTCGTGAAGGAAATCTGGTCTATGATGCGAAAACCCCAGCCGACACCGAGCGACGTCAGCGACTTCGTATTCCCATGTCTCCTACTCCAACCTCCGAATTCTGGCCGAACTGCTTCAGAGCAATTCGTCAAGCTGATGTAGGAATCACGACTCCATTGATTGAAGCAATTCGAGCCCAACACCCCGAGAACGTTCGGATACTGCTTGCTGCGAAAGCTAATCCCAACGGACCTCCACTTTGGGTGATGGAGAAATATTCGGCATTTTTCTTCAGATTCAGGCCTTCTGTCCCAATTTGTTCGGATAAGTGTGGGGATGTGGCCAGCAGACAAGCACTATTGGAACGGATGGACCTTCCTCAGCTTTCAACCCTCACATGGGAGGAGGTCGAGGACCGATATTGGGATGGAATGGCGCCGTTTTGGTGTGAGCAGGACTTTATCCCTACAGATTTCTATCCTAACGGGGAAGCAATACCTGCAGTTGTTGCGGCTGCAAGATGCGGATCTATTGAGATCTTAGATCAGCTCCTCGATGCTGGCGCAGACACGAGTTTCTGGAGAACACCTCAATTCTTCGTTCCTGCCAAGCCCACCGATAGCAGTCTCAGCATCTCCAGTCCTATACACGCTGCTCTGCAGGCTAGAGACCTCAATATGCTGGAACATCTCCTTGACCTCGGCTTCGAGCCAAACACCATGCCATTATCCAACCCGACTCGCTGTTTCACACCACTAATGGCGACAATCATTCAGCACGCTGACTTCGACTATGATGCATTCGAAATCCTGGCAAGATGTCGAAATATCAACTTCGAGCTACGAACCCCTGTTTATGGAGTCCACATTCTTCATTTCGCCGTCGCTACCTTGAATCTCCAGATGCTAAAGTACATCATTCGGTATACTCCACTTCGAAATGCCGATGTCACCGCTCTCGGCCATACGTTACTACACATTGCGTGTATGCCCGCAAATTCGCTTGAAGTCCAGAGACACTCAGAACTCGTATACAAGAGCATTCACGAGACTCGTGATCTGCATGCTCAAAATGATCCACATGCAGCATGCCCACCAGGGAGCGATTTTCCCATTTTTAGGAAAACAGATTTCGAAAACCAGGCTGCTATGGTGAGATTCTTGTGTGAAAGCGGAATCGTTAATTTCGATAAAAAGGATATACATGGAAATACAGCTCTACACTATCTGTGCGGTTACAGAGAACAAAACGTCGAACTACTGGACCGATGGCTGGAGCAACCTGGAGTGCTTAGTATTTTCAGCAAAAGTCGCAACATATACGGCGCCACTCCAGAAGAACTACTTCGCGAGAGTCGACGTGCACAGCATGTCGAGTTCTCGGGCTGGAAACCATGGTTCAAGAGAAGTTTGAAGGAGGAGAGACTGGCGAGGAAGCAGGCGATTTGGAGAGATTTGCTTGGCGATGAGGCGAGGAGGATAATTTGAGGTACTCCAGCATGGTATGTGATCAATTTTCTATTGGGGCGTTTTGTTAGGATTGTGTAGGTTATGAAAATATATCTATCTCATCATAATCTCTCTGGTCCTTGGTGAGAGATTCGGTATGTGAGACCCACAGAGAGGTTGATTGATGCTCATCATAAGCAGTTTCCTCTACCAAACTTATTTCCAAATTTTTGCTCTTTCGTACTACGAGCAGACTTGTAGATGGGTAACCCGGGTCGTACCTAAGGGGGGGGCCGGGCGGTTACCCTACCTAGTGAAAAGTGGCCGAGCGGTTACCCGTGAAATCGAAGGGTATTCGGTATTATCCGGGTATCCGTGCACGTGACGCGGAAAAACGTTTATAAGCGTCGAGAACCAATAAAATCGCTAGAAATTATTAGGCAACTACAACTTCACTTCTATACCTTAAGCATCGATTATATGCCTCGGCCCGATATAAAGCCGGTAGCACTTTAAGTTTATTACTACTATTATAAGTCTATTTCTTATAATATATTTTTATAATTAATATATAATATATTTATTTTACTTTTTAATAATGTAATTAATAGTATTAAGTAAAGAAATATACATATTTTCCTTTTAAAAATAGACTTTATTAGTTCCCAAAATGGACGGATATCCGGGGTAAAACCCGGTACCCGCCAGGTTGGTACCCTACCCAGCAAATTTCTACTTGGGTGGTACCCATGGCCTCTGTACCCGGGTCTATTCGGGTAAACCCGTATTCATCTACAAGTCTGACTACGAGTCGAGGGAGATTATGTCGTGCTCACGGCGCTTTGGTACTCATGCCTCATCAGCGATGATTCAATATCAAAGCGTTGCTCCTGACAGTCGGTCGAGTCCTCAAGCACAAATATTACTCTTCTAATGCAATTTTCGTCATATATCCAATTCGATTCCAAATCAACGCCCGCTTGACTGATAACTTCATCATCTCGCCATAGTAGAGTTGCTCTTTGGCCGCGTGTTCCAAGACTGGGAGAGTATTCTGGCTACGGTAGTGTTGATGCATTTGAGCCTCGTTGATAGACTCGGGAGGATCTTCATTGCTGCTATCATTTTTGATCGTGCAGCAAAGCTTGTCACGGTACAAACCGAACAATATCCAGAATCGTGTTGGTTGGGTCACATGCTTGAAAATGATGATCCAAGGCGGACGCTGGCTTATCACTTCAATGCCGCCGAACGTATGCGGAAATGGAAGGCCTTGCTCAAATTCGAAAATTATTCTACGATCATCCTTGTACAAAGGCCGGTCGCTTGGTCCCAAGAACCTTTCGACTAGGTATCCTGCTTCAATCAAATCGCCGTAATCCAAAGAGCAGGGGCGTGGCCGTGGAATCTCTTCACGCTTATGGGGATATTCATAAGTGGGTTGTATGATGTGTAACACCATGGGCTGGATTTCCCTGCGATTATGTTCCCCTGGGCTAACAGCCTTCAATGGACCAAACCGATGGAACCGTCCCAGTGGTTTACCTTCTTTGCTGCTCGCCTCGATGAGGCTAATTCCCAACCGCGCATCTCGATGTTCAAACTTGCAATTCAGGTAGGCGATCAGATGGCGGCATCCATTCTTTTCGACCTGTTCCAAGGCACACGGTAGAGATATTCGCAATCCTAAGTTTGTCATCTCAAATGAGGTTTCGTGGGAAGCTGGAAGTGAACGGACATGCCCAGAATACTCAAACTCATCGACTGAAGGGGCGAATGCGCCTCTAGCAGCCCCCTGATAGAAAAGTTCAGGTTGGGAAGCAAATATGGAGTGATCGGTTGTGGACTTGATAATTTCCAGCTGAAGTCGCACAAATGCATGGGCTCCTTCGCCATATATCAGTGGCATAGAGACCCGAAATAGGCCGAGGAGAGAGTACGCTCTATCCTCTGTTCTCGTGGTCTGACGGCCTGCTGCCCAAGACAAGATTTCTGCCACACAATGATCCTCCAAAGAAGTATTCGTCGTCAACAATCCGACCGGAATTCTAGTAGTTTTCTCAATTTCTGGGGCCAGACCTGCTCTAGATCCAATCTCGTGCCAGAAGAAATCGAAGAACAACACCTCAGGAGGTGCGATAAGTTCTTGCAGCGTCCAACCCCGCCGAAACCACCTGCTGTTGGTAAATAGGGGGCGTAATGGTGCGACATCTTCGAGATAAGCGTAGCACGTAACGGCATTCGAGTACCAGCGATACATCGAATTGATCGCTTCCGAAAGCTCTGCGTTGTTGGCCTTATCGATGCAGCACGTATCGACCCAAACATACTGAAATCCAGCTTCCAGTGCTTTAGAGCAGAAGCCCTTGATCTTGTGGTAGCCATTCCGATTCGAGATTGTCTCATGTGGGCCTTGGATGTCTTGGAATGACACCTCTTCCGATCCCCAAGTATGTGAAAGAATCGCATAGTGTGGAGTATTTTCGTCGAAGAATGCGGAGAGGGCTAGTGTGGTGGTGTCTAGTAGCCACATCTTCTTGTCTTGCAGTGTTTTCTGGAATTATGGCAGAATAGTGTGAAGGCATTGAAAGAGGTGAGAAGTTGCACAGAGGATAGGCAATAGGCTTCACCGCCCTCGATAGTGCCTCCAATAGGGGCTCGGTACTTGAATCAGCCTTATACGATCAAAAGAATATTACCTACTTTTTCTCTTGAGAAACAGAAATTAAAAAGCAATTTTTTTATTTTTAGAAAAATCGATTTTTAAAAATTAAATAATTGTAATAAAAGTTTTATATAAACGTAGAATTATTTATATTAATTGTTACGGCATTGCCTGCACAGTGGTCACGTGATTACCAGTACTGTTTAAAGACGAGAGCTTTGGATTTGTGGGATCGGCATAAGGTGCTAAAGGTTCAGAAATCCTACGTTAGTTTTTGTTTGTGGGCGGAACCGACTGGTCAATAATCACCCTAAATGTCGAGGGCCAACCTCCATTCTTAGGTAGCTCTTTCCGACCTACACAGCGAGCGTAGCTGCATGACTGGAGAATTTTGTCTTCGTAGACTAGATATTAATAGTGGGGCTTGACGTCGCCACTTAGGGGCCCTCACCCTAAGTGGGCGAAAGCAATGTGTCCCGCGAAAGCAAAGTGTCCCGTTTTTTTACTCGCCTTATATCTCAAAAACTTTCTTATATTATCTTAATATTTTTTAATAAAATAAAAACTATACTTATATATTTATAATATATAAACTTTTTTTTAAATTTTAATAATTATATTATATAAAATAATTAAAAATATATTAAAAATTCGAGTAAAAATTCGAGTAAAAATTATTAAAATATTTCTATTTTTGTAGGTTTCACAAGAGGTGAGCCTATAAGAGTATACTCTTGTTCTGATGGTTTGCAATAGACTATTTGATTGTAAGAGGTTCTAGGTGGAAGGAAGCTCTTATGCTTCCCTGGTTGCCGAATACGGACTAGTGCCGGCGAATGCCGCCTAGCCCTATTCTATCCACGTGATTATACCGACAATTTTACTATTAATATATATTTATATTTATTAAATAATTTCAAAATAAATTTTATATTATATAATATTTATATATATATTATATAATATTTATTTTTTATATTATAAAATTAAAATATTATATATAATTATTTTAGATTTTTAAAAAACGGGACACTTTGCTTTCGCGGGACACATTGCTTTCGCCCACTTAGGGTGAGGGCCCCTAAGTGGCGACGTCAAGCCCCACTATTAGGAGACAAACAAGATACGAAGGAATGATAATCAAGATGATATTTTCACGATAGAATTCTTCAGGCTGAGTTTCATATACTCCCTCGTTGAAATTCCTTTTTATTTTACAGTACGCTACCAGTACTTTACTCTCCCAAAACTCGTAAATACCGATCGTATCACATAGTATCGAATAGCGCAAATATCAAATCGCCAGCTGTCCTAACCTCAAATTTTGATACGAAGAACCCGCATAAACCCTTGTTTTCAGAACAAGTCTCTCAAGCCTCTGTGGCTTATGGAACAGATGAAGCATGCCCACCCTTCGCCGCAATCTCTCTCACCTCCTCCGTCGGCCTGTTGGCGAAATTCCCCGGATTACCTCCACCAGGCAAGTCCTCAGAAGCCTGTTCATGAGCACCGTGTGACGCACGACCACCCTTAGCAGCAATCTCCCTCACTTCTTCAGGATCCCGATTAGCGAAGTTCCCCGGGTTGCCATGGCCGTTTCCATGAGGATGCTCTTCCTCCTCAGCGGCCGGTCGTCCTCCGCCGTGGGAAGCACGACCTCCCATCGCCGCGATTTCCTGCACCTCTTCTTTCGGTCTGTTGGCGAAGTTGCCTGGATTACCTCCTCCTGGGAGGTCTTCTTCAGCTGTGGGTCGGCCACCTCCGTGAGAGGCGTGTCCGCCTTTGGCACCTGCCTCTTGGACCTCCTCTGTAGGACGGTTGGCGAAGTTGCCGGGATTGAAGGTTCCTTCTGGGTTCACCATTGTGACTTGATTGATTTGCAAAGTTCAGAGATGAATGTAGCTTTTCTCGAGTACCAAATGGTCTGATTAAGAAACAGTGCTTGCAAAGACGAAGAAAGAGTTACTTATACAGAGGCTTCAGCCCTGTGGCGAGCGATATGACCGCATAGCTACTTGCTTTGCTCACCAAATCCTGTTTCTAGCCACAGGCAGAGGAGGTATGACGCTGGCCAATCCTCGAAAATCGTCATTCTAGTGATTGGCATATGAGCGTTTCAGATCGGGTCATGGTTGTGGTTGTGGTGTCAACGGTGATGTTTTTGTTGGATGGGGACGACGCGTGCCTAACGCGAGTGCGGGGAAGAACAAGGAAAGATCCGCGCCTGCATCAGACACGCAACACGTGCCGTCACTACTGCAACGTCATAAAACATGGACCTTGAGATCTGCAATTGTAGAATATTTTGGAGGGTTTTGACTCACAGTTTTTCTCATCTCTCCATCTAAGATTAACGTTTGCCTCTTCACGGTTGTTTCGTTTGCGATACGCATGCTAGATGGCGGATAATTTGTCCGCGTTAGCCAAGAGAACTCAAGTGATGTTTCTCGTGAACCTGATACTTGGATCATCTCAAATGAGATGCCCTGTAGCTTTCTCTCCTTGTTAGGTTCTTTGCAAGGTCAATGGAGAACCAAAAGAGTCGTCTAGCCAAGTTGAAGTGGCAAATTTCTCATCTGTTGCACTTGAGAGAAGTTGCTCTCTTTACTAAGAATTACGTAGTTCAGACGAGCATCGCAAGGTAAGGAGGTAAGAGAGGAGATATAAATCCAGAGCAAAAAAGGTTTATATAGTCACGTGAGTATGCTGACACCCCTTATATTGATGCCTAGGCTGCGCCTCTCTACAGCGACATATAGGTACTTACTAGTATAAGAACGAGTACTCGTGCACTCTCATTCTAGAGCATTGAGGTTATTTGATTCTATTTTGATATGCCAATTTAAGTCATCTACCTACTCCCAGCAATTTTGACGACCCAGGAAGCAAAACCATGATTCAAGACGTTTCTTCAAGTCAGACCTTAGACCATCCAGCGCTTTCCTTCCTCCTTTCTCGCTCAGAAGGGATCCCAGCGATGCCAACAAGAATTCCTAGTCCTGAAGAAGAATGTCGATCACGTGATGTGGCTGAAGCCGTCTCCGAGGCCAAACCCAAGGAGTTCGAACAGTTACTCGACCAAAAAAGCATCACTCTCAACCAAGGAACCATTAAGTAGTACAATAATCGAATCATCTGATATTCGCTATCATCTATTAGATTCGCTGGCATTGTCAGAGGATAAGATTCGAGAGCAGCGACAACTCTCCCAACAAAGACGGAGGGATTATTTCACAAAGCTGAGTTCTGGCTACTCGGAACCGGAAGCAGGAGAAGAAACGCAGAGGCAACTACAAGAAGAGGATGCAAATAGGTTGCCGAGACTAGCATGCGGAATGGTATAAGATGCACACATGTGTAGGGCGTCGTGGTTTTTGGGATCAAGAGATACGAGGATTGATGAGAAAATTAAGATTAATAGGGCGAGACTGGATAGAATTATTTGAATGCCGGTGTTTTGAGGGCACTGGAGCTTCTTAGAAGGACCTCGGGAGCTCGAGACGGCAGGTCGAGAGGATCGACACACGTGATCTAGTAGGTGAATTCGAACGGGAGGACCCGTACAAGCTCAGGGGCCTCGGTCCAGGGGAACTTGAAAGCTTCAGATATGACAAATACTTCTATGTCGGTTTCTACGGAGTAGGTAGTTGCTTATGCGGACAGTGTCGCAAAACGGGTCGGATCTTACCTTGTTGGCATGTGGCAGCTCCATATTCCCGTTTCGGATACTTCTACGCTCTCAATCGACCTTCATGCAGTACCTTCTGCATGCTGTACCAATCGGTGTGTTATTGTTCCTTGCATCTCAAATGCTAGCTTGATTTTGACATCTCAAATACAAATCGACCCTAGTACCGCCACCAACCCTCTAGCGCATTCGCTTAGCATAGTCGCGTCCCCTATTTCAAATACCACCTGAATCTAGGCTCCTTCAGGTTTGGACGACGGGATCTAAAACATTTCTGTCGATCACTGACGTTAAGCTTTATTTACCGTGGGGCATCATAAGTAGCTACCCCTCCTTCCAGCCCAGAGCTTCTTCAGAACATTCGCTTCAACACAATTACAATCCACGAACAAAACACATATCTTTCACAATGGTTAAAGCAGGAGACAGCATTCCCAACGTCGATCTCTTCGAGAAAGAGCCTGGCAACAAGGTCAATCTCGCAGAAGAATTCGGCTCGGGCAATGGTCTCATCATCGGTGTTCCAGCTGCTTTCAGTACGTCGCACTAATACCTATCCTCGGCGACCAGAGCACTCGCTGGACATGACGTTCGATGTGAAGAATCATACTGATATATTGCAGGTCCGACTTGCTCCGACTCTCATATTCCAGGCTACGTGAGCCACGCAAAGATCAAGGACGCAGGAAAAGTCTTCGTCATCTCCGTCAACGATGCTTTCGTGTACGTCTCCTCCCCTCTCCCTCTCTCTAGACATCACCTCTCCTTCAATTGAAAGGAACGCAGCTGACGTGAATATCTGCCAGCATGAACGCATGGGGCAAGACCCTCGACAAAGACGGCAGCTCCGGTATCCGCTTCCTTGCCGACCCATCTGGTGCCTTCACCCGCGCTCTCGACATGGAGTTCGCGGCCGCGGCCTTCCTTGGCAATAACAGGAGCAAGCGATACGCGATTGTGGTTGAGGGCGGCAAGATTAAGAGCGTGCATCCCGAGCCGGATAACGTTGGTGTTAGTGTTTCGGGCGCGGATAAGGTGTTGGGTTGAGCTTGGCATTGATGGGTGATAGTGACGGGATTTTATATAGAATTATGAATGAAAGTTTGGATTATGGTATTATACTAGGATGTTGTGATTCGTGCATGTTATGTTTCTTTGATTCCCGTAAGGGTAAACTACTTGTTCTAGTGTTATGGAAGAGAGATTCAATTGCGTAATTAGTATAACTTATTTTATTTATGTTCTCGCTTCGGCCTTTGAATCGGAAAAAAAGTAGAATAGGTAAATTTATTTCGCAGCTACTTTATTCTGACATCCCTGTATAAATCAAGATTGAATTTTTGATCGTCTTTCTATTTTTTAAATTGCAAAAGCTCCTTACTATCCCCAGCTTTTAGCCAGTAAAAGCATATCCAACTCAAAGAAGTAGATCATAAATACGCTACGCACTTCCTTACCGGATGCTATACTTCAATCCATCAAGAAAGCATCCCTATTCAGCTCCAACCACTCCTCATAGGTCTGCGACGGTTTACCCGTGACCCGCTCCGACGACTGGATAAGTTCCGGCTTACCATCACTCTCCTTCCACCACGAGAGCAGCTGATCCGCAAACCCGGAATCTAATCCGCTTTGGGCTTTCCACTCCTCGGGCGAGATGACGATCAGTTCGATGGGCTTCTTGCCCTCGCGTTTTCGGAGACGGTTAATAGCCTCCAGTTGCTCCTGCTGGCTCATGGAGATGGGACCACAGAGAGGAATGGCTTGGTTAACGATCTTGTCTGTCGTGAGTGCTACAAGTCCCACTGCAGCCTAAAACCAAACATCTCGAGATTAGTATGATAGACTATAACGAGACTCCGACTTTAAGCATTGACTGACACGCATCCAACTTGAGATGCATGCAGCAGAAGAAAAAAAATGCCAATTTCGAAGAAGAAATAAATGCACAACTCCACTCACCATATCATCTTCGGTCACCGGCGCAGCATGTGCATTCGGGTACACCAACGACAACTTCCCCGTCTTCTGCATCATACCCACCCAAAACGCCTTCGAATTACTCGCAAAATTCCTCGGTCTCAAAAACGTATACTGCAACCCACTCGCCCTCACCGCCTCTTCCGCATCAAGATGCATCTTCCCAATCCAACTCTCCGGATCAAATTCCACCGTCATGCTCGACAGCAACACAATATACTTCACCCCGGCTTCTTTGGCTGCGGCCAGCAATTGTGGAAAGGCAACGCCGGGTCGAACGTAGAGGAATGCACGGTCTATGCCGGTGAAGAGTCGAGTGTACGAAGACGGGTCGGAGAAATCGCCTTGCACGACTTCTACGCTGGCGGGGAAAGATGTGTTGGTTGGATTGCGGGATGAGACGCGGATAGAGGGTGGATTGTCAAGGGCGAGGAGTTGGCGTAGAAGGGAACTTCCCACTGCGCCACTAGCTCCCACAATCAGGACTTTTCGTGCAGGCATCTTATGTAAAAAATTGCGAGTATAAACTAGAGATAGATAGAAATGTGAAGTAGGAGGAGAGCGAATGGTTGATTTTAATAACAAGACGATGGAGCAAGAATCTTTCTGTTCGTGTCCCGTATCGACGTGGAGAACGCGGGCTTTAGGTTCGGACGGACTTAGCGCGCGGATCGCTGAATTCTGGGTGGTACCGAAACGCGGGATGATTGTTCTGCCTTTACCCCGGATTTCAAATCGGCTTGCTAAATTACCCCTAGATGTTAGTCAGGGAGAGGAAGTGCTGCTACAGGGTGGGTCGAGAGAGGTTTTTTGTAATCAATGCGCGAGTTTTGGTCATGATTTGCCAATCTGAATGTTGAAATATCGGTAGTTTATTCACTCTCGGCTTCGAAAGAGATCCGACGACAAGTATTCGACATACATCACTTGATTCCTGAATATGATTCATTTTTGTAGTGTGGTGTGGTTGTAAGTCTCTTCAAGTATGCGACCTCAAAGTAGAGTCGTTTTCTATCATCTTGCTTTTCGAATCCTTCGTCGGTTCTCCTCTAGGTTATATGAACCTTCTTCGTTCCCCACCCTTATTCGCAAATAGCAATGAGGCCAGGATATGAGATTCGAATTTTGAA
Organism: Mollisiaceae sp. DMI_Dod_QoI; assembly: GCA_009613015.1. Lineage (NCBI taxonomy): Eukaryota > Fungi > Ascomycota > Leotiomycetes > Helotiales > Mollisiaceae > Mollisiaceae sp. DMI_Dod_QoI. Next base: position 4,222 of record VXCB01000259.1, on the reverse strand, counting down.
TTGCGATATTGCTACCTACTGGTAGATCGTATCATATTTGTATACTTCAATGACAGAAATAGGGCGAATTGGCGTAGTGAAATGGTGACAAGAGAGGGATGGAGACGACGGACTCAAGGTCTTGGTCCGAAAACTTTAGGGATATATATTTGGCTGGAGAGTCGCTCTCATTATGACACTTTCCCCCTACTCCATTCTTTGAATAATACGTATCCTGCCGAACGAACATTCACGAATGATCAATCTCGACCAAAACTAGGCATCTTAGGTAGTCAACAACTCCATTCCATTCTCTCTATCAAGAACGAAGTCCCTTCCCCGACCCCATCCCACCACGCACCACTCATCACCTCTGCTTATTCCTCCACATAAACCTCAACCCCAAGAACGCCACAATACGATACACCGTCCCAATCGCCAACAACATCAACAAATCATCACTAAACATATTCAACAAATACCCCACACTGTCCTTCGCCACATCGATCTGATACAGATATCTCAACGGCGTAATATTCTGCGTGAAATACGCTTCCGCAAGCCAGGACCCAGGACTCGCGCGCCAGATCCAGATGATGTGCCAGCTCCGGACCTTCTTGAGGGAGGGGGACATGCCGTTCAGCACGCCGACGATGAGGGACATCATGACGGCGAGCAGGGGCCCGTCTTCGCGGCGTGTGACCATGGAGATGATGGACGCGAGGCCGTAGATGCAGTAGAAGTAGAGGAGGTTGGCGATGAAGGCGGAGAGGTAGGGGATGCGGGGCGTGGAGAGTAGCATGAATAGGGTTGTGAAGTGGAAGTTGGCGAGGACCATGCGGGGGATGGTGGAGAATACTTTGCCGATGTAGTAGGCGAAGCGGTTGTGTCCTGCTGCTGCTTCGCGCCAGTAGACGAGCTTTTCTTCCCCGAAGATCTTGACGCCGGGAGCGGAGGCTGTGAGGCCAATGGCTAGACCAACGAGGAGGGCCATCTGGGGCACAGAGCTGTAGTCAATGGAAACGGAGAGAAGATCGTATGGGGAGTTGAAGATACCGCGGAAATTCTGCCCTTTTTGATTCAGTTCCGCGAGACCGATGAGGAAACCGGCCATGGCTCCCACACCTAATTCAAAGTAAAAAGAGGACTTCATGCGATATTGTTGGACCAGTGAACGGTTGAAGCAGAAGTATATCTGCTTGTACCAAGGAGCGCCTCGCTGTTTGATAGTAGCCGAGAGGGCATTTGTTTCTCCAATGGAAATTGTTGCGGTTTTGGCATAATTCTCGGTTGCGGAGCCATCTCGCTGCTTGGATTGCCAATAATCTATCAAGTATTGGACACTTGCATCTCCTTTCGGTTTGTAGTGTCGTCCTTCACCTGCAATGATATCTCCCATCACATCTGCAGGGTTGGTGTGGTCCGGGAAATCGAAACCAAGACCCTGGAAATGAGGTTGAATACCTGTTTCTGGCCCACAATAGATCATTCTTCCTTGTCCCAAAAGGACCAAACTATCAAGAGACTCGAAAATTTCTTGCCGTGGTTGATGAATAATCGTAACGATAGTCATACCGAGTCGAGAAAGAGCTTTAAGGGTTGACATGATAGAAGCAGCAGCTGTGGCATCAAGGCCAGAAGTAGGTTCATCCAGAAAGACAGCCATAGGAGCTGCTGCCAATTCCATACCGATACTAACCCGCTTTCTCTGTCCTCCCGAGATGACAGGTGCTGCCGTACTTCCTACCAAAGAGTCTTTTACATGGCTGAGTTGGAGACATGAGACCAGGATGTCGACGTGATGTTGAATTTCGGAATCCGACCAATTAGCTGGAAGTCGTATTCGTGCTGAATGCAAGATATTTTCTCGGACGGTTAATTCGGGAAGAACGATGTCGTCCTGAGGAACATAGCCAATGATCTTTTTGTATCTGGAAATTGGTCAGCTAAAGATACAGGAGGGTATCTACAAGCCTACCTTGCAATCTTGCCAGCCACGCCATTGACTTTTGTGATACCTCCAGTATGAGACGTCTTTCCCATCAGGACATTCACGAATGTGGCTGCGTGCTCGCGTTAGCTCTAGCTCAAGGCCTAGAATCTAGACTTACATTTCCCAGCACCAGAAGCACCCATAACACCCCAAAGAGACCCAGCATGAATAGTCCCCGAAACTTGATCCAAAATCTTCTTATTACTCTTCGGTGGCTTGAATCCCAAATCCTGAAACTCAAAGCTCAACCCAAACTTCGTAGCACCCAAACATTTGGACAGAGACTGGACAAAGAGATGTAAATCCGTCTTCTGGCCTCCATCATCCTGGCTCAGCTCATCATGGAGCACAAAATCCCTCTCTTGTTCTCCTAGTTGCTCGAATCCCGTCTTCACACGCCGTGGACCGCGAATCGCTGGTTCTAGCGGATATTCATTCTCGACATCATCATTGAATCCTTGTGTACTCTCATCAATCTCCTGATATGCTCCGTTTCGGAACCTTCCTGCCCCTTTCGCCAGGAAAGCCGTCTTAGAAGTAATCCTCTTCTGGCGGAAGTTGCTCTTTTTGTACCTGCTTCTCAGCTTCTCCATGACCGTGAGCGTGATGAGGATGATATCGACAAGGAGTAGGATACCCAAAGGAAGGAAGTTCATGTCGCGTTGAGAGCCTGCGGGACATCTTGAACCCACAGTACACTTGATCGGGTTCGCAGAACCGTGAGGACAATAGCTGCCATCTGGACATTTTATTCTCTGTGTTCCACCATTGGGACAGTACCATCCTGCATCGCAGAGTACGGGCTCGAATGTTCCTTGGGGTGGGCATTGGGCTCCTGATAACCTCGAGTCTTGACATTCGGGCATAGGAGGGCAGTATTGAGGGAGGTTGTCGGGGCTGTTGTGTTGACCTTAATCGAGCGTCAGTTGTGCTTCTCGCTGCAGATATGGGGATTGAAACTTGCAGTAGAATCCCTCCAAGCAACCAACATCGTTCCAGGAACTGGCATTCTGAATCGTGATAGGCACTCCGCCTGGAATCAAGCACACCTGCGTGACATTGCCCGATGCCGCTGTACCATTTTGAGGAGCAGCCATACTCAGCTCTCTTCTCTTCTCTCTTGCACCACGTACGTCTCGTCTCGTCTCGACTTGGGACAGTCTCAACAACACCAACAAGAAAGAACGTGGAAATTTCAGCACCCACTTACCTTTATGACATACCAAACATCCGTGCCATCTCACCTTACTTACCTTTACGAAAGGGTAAGGTTAATTACCGCCGCAGCCAGGGTTCCCTTTGGCTTCAGACCACACCTTACCATACCATATTTCAATCACTAGGTAAAGCCTCACGCCCTACGCCGCACAGAACAGGCTGTATGTCTGTCATGTACGTGAGAAGAATCCTACCGCCAACTTACGAACCCACGAGCCAGCCAGTCAAACGCGAGTCAAGCCACGGTAGGCTCTCTCCTCACTCCCTGGTCTTCCCCTGAATGAGAGAGCCCTGCCAACAAGTAATAGAAAGGCGGGTGCGAAAGCGAACCCAAAACGATAGGGATGTGTACCAAGGTTATGCTACGCCGCATGCGCAAAATATCGACGGCGCGGTACCGTATGCGCTCTGTATGCGGGATGCATAATTATATCAAAGGTGCGTAGTAGCGTGCGGAGTACAACACTGTGAAACCAGGGTAAATGGGATGATAAATCCGCACAGCTGAGAGAAATGTTGCAGCTGGTCTGCGTAGGGCTTACTTGTACGTGAAGAAAGTGGATTGATGTTGATACTGTAATCTGATATTGAGATGAAGAGGTCCGAGTTTTATTTGAGCGTTGATAACTTGATAGTGGCTTTGGGGCTTGTGGCTTGGCGAGCGTGGGCGATCTGAATCTCCCGCCAGCCGGTGCCTGTTTGGTGGAGTTAGGATAAGGACCCTTGGGCGTATCAGAGGCCGACGTTAAGCGGGAAAGGGGGATGCTTTAGGTTGGAGGAATGCCATTGGTTGGTGCGTATTGAAGCCTGCTGCATTTGCTGACTGGTTAATAAAGAGCGAGAGCGAGGCTTCTTCGGACTGGAAGGTCTGGGGTCGAGAGAACCAGGCGATCGCAGCATCCAGGTTATCTCAGACCTCAGACCCTTCGCCGTAAGGTTACGGCAGCCTAAAATGTAAGGAAATCAGGCACCAACAACCACAACCCTTTCGCGAAGCGTCTGAGGAAAAATGGTGCAGTTTTGCCAGTAGAG
>VXCB01000258.1:0-27916 GCA_009613015.1 Mollisiaceae sp. DMI_Dod_QoI | reverse complement strand
GCCACTGGTTTCAAACCGAATATCGCCCTGCCCTCGAGGCTACGGGAGTGAAAAGTGGGAGATATATACACAATATGGACGAGAAGGGAGCTAGGATTTGTATGCCCTCTGGGGAGGAGGTAGTGGTTCCAATTGCTATAAAAGAGATGTATACTAGGATACCAGAGAACAGGCTTTCAGTCACCATTGTGGAGTCCATTTCAGCAGATGGAAAGGCAATACCCCCAGTGATCATTGTCCCTGGAAGAATGATAATAGCGTCTTGGTTTTCAAAGAATATGACGGGCCATGAGCTACTAACTGTCTCTGATTCAGGGTATACGAATGAGGGGATCTGTATGACTTGGCTTGATCATTTCATTAAACACAATAACTGTGGACCTAATAAAGAGTGGCATATACTACTCCTTAATGGAGCAACTTGTCATGAAGCTCCCAACTTCGCCATCAAGGCGAAAATGAATAAAATATGGATTGTGAAGTTTCCCTCCCATCAAACCCATCTTCTACAACCTCTTGATGTGGGTTGCTTTCGACAGTGGAAGAGATATCAACAAGTCAAAGTGATGGACGCCATTCGTTCGTACCAACCAGAGTATAATCTCAGTTGCTTTCTTAAAGATCTCCCTGATATTCGACAATCAACGTTTACTGTTCGTACGATTAAACACTCGTTTCAGAATGCCGGCGTATGGCCAGTCAGTTTCAAGATGGTGAAAAGAAAGCTCAAAGAGTACGGCAAGAAGAGGAAGAAGGATACAGGGGTAGAGTTCCTCGAATTTGGTTCATCCTCTGAATCTGACGACGGCGATCAAGATGATATATCTCCCCCTTTACCTGATCCACGCCTTATGGGCGAATACGTCCTCCCTACTCTCCCTAGACCTCCTGCTTCCTACGAAGATTGTCGCCACCAATGGGACGATATTCACGATAAAATCGAAGCCGCCCTCACTTCCCCCACTCGCGCAAAATACTCTGTTCTACGAGAAGGAACGTACGAATGGTTGATGCTAGGAAGCCTTGGAGAGATGGAAATTCAACGTTATAAAGACAATCAAATTAAGGTTCACAAATCAAAGCACAACTGCAATGTGCCTATGATGGAGCACTTATGACGGAGGGAGCACGTGCTGTGCACACACATATGGACAAGTCCGACGACGATTTTTACGGCAAAACACAGGCGCTTACAGTCGCATACAATGGTGACACTGTGAAATTCTATGGCCACCACGCTGTCCAGATTCCTGTATCGTCACAACCCGCAAGTGGTGGAGTCGACAGCAGCGCGGATGTTAACATCGACGCTCTCGCATATCATCAATATGTCTTGAGTAGTGATAACCCTCGCGGTTCATTCGAAAATTTCCAAAACGCATACAAGCATACTAGGAATGCTCAAGACATTGGTTACAAGTGGGCAGCTGAAAGGAAAGATGCATTGTGGGCATACACGAATCGAGATAATACACAAGCTTCGCCAGGTGTTGCAACATCTGCGCAACAACCGTCGAACGATTCCTTGGTTTCCATCTCTCCAGGTACACCAAATGACTACAACTATGAAGCCTATGACGACGGGGTTCCAATACCTGCGCAACAACCGACCGATTCTTTGATTCCCGTCTCTCCAAGTCCACCAGACGGCTATAACTACGATGCCTATGACGACGAGGTGGGCCCAACTGACCAATTACTCAGAGAGTCTTGGACGGATAATGGAAACGCTTCGCCTGATGCTCAAACATACAATCCGATAACTCCACCGCAATCGTCAAAGGATGTTTCAGTTCCACTTGAGTCACAGCAGCTGTCGCCGACTATTGCAGAGCCTATGGAAGATGTTGACGTTAATGCGCGTGGTCATAGGAAGACTCGCCCCCGAACACGGCACGCTGTTGCTATCGAGGGGCCTAAGGAAGTTGTTGATAACTCTAAGCCGAGAAGGACTCGCACGAAACATCACATCTCTTGACGAGGTTCATGAAGCTATTTGCCTTCCTTTCACGGTTGGAGAAATTTTATCTGCTTCCACAATCGGTCGCCTGCTGAACTGCACCTTTTGTTTCGGCCTTCTTACCACCGCACATTCATGCTTGCAATTCCCGATACTCTACTTCTTTCATCTTGCTACCTACCGATACCTACCGACCGCCCGTCCAGACGGCTCGCCTCTCGACCGACTGTCATTTCCATTTGCGTTCTCAGCACCTGCAATTTCTCTTGGCCCCCATCAATCTCATGATACCACTCTTGAGCTTCACCAATCATCCGTCTCCCTTTGGCACAATTGTCGGCTTATGCACTCGAGGTCACCGGAAGTGGTCGAGCATCTGGAAGCTGCAGTGTGATACTGGCGCTTATCATGGGTAGGGTTAGACATCCTTCCCTGTGGTGGGTCTATTAACTCTGGTCGAAGACGGAGGACCCTTCCAACACAAGAATCCAGAAAGTTCAGTTTCATTCCAAATATTCTCAGTTCAGTTCAGTTCCCCAAGTGCAAAGTGCCGTGCTTCACCAATACAGACAGCTCCAATCTCTGCAATCTCTACGCTCAAAACAAGACAGCCACTACTTCCCCTTCCATTTCCTTCCCCTCGAACTTTATACAAATGCAATTTCCTTCTCTCCCCTTATCATCCTCTCCTCCTTCCCCTCCAAGAATCCATCAAGACGACATGGTCAGTATGTTCAATCACGTGGAGGGCCAGGGAAGTCAGTTCCAACCGCTTCCAACACAGCCTCCTCACGTGGATATTGTCGCCTCGAGCGCGGCAGAAGATAGGTTATCGATGAAGCCACTGGCTACACATAATGTCCGTGCTGAGTACATTCGCGAGCGATCCTAATGGGATTAAGCACGACGAACAGTATTCTCGAGGGTAGATCATATATTGATCCACCCACATCCGCTCAGGTTATAGATATGGATGAGGCTTTTTAAGATATGTATCTATATGAATCACTGTGTCATATCACCATAATAGGAAGAGGAATCCATATACATATCACCAGCACGTGGACTGCTGCTTTATTATCATGATCTACACATTTTGATTATTTCCCCTTCGCACTTCGCTCCTGTTTAAGCGCTACCTATTCATCGCTGCTTCTCTCGATGATTACCAAAGAGTTGGGAGGTTCGACAATCCTTTCAGTATTCGTCCATGGAGAGTGGTTGGACATCGCTCAATCAACACCAAGCTCCTTCATCCTCCTCTCAGCCCAAGCTCCCAGATCACCGAAATATCCCTCCGGATCATTGCCTCGCCACTCTCGCAACACAAACCAAAGGTGGCGTGCGTCTTTCCCTGCCTAGATTGCACGTTTGTAATTAGTCGCTAGATTGAAGAGAACCTGCGCGGAGAAAGGGAGTTACTTCTTATGTACTGAGAAAGACAATGATTAAACGAAGAACGTACCTTGCAATATTGCCCCGCCCATGTCATGTACTGCGCGCGGCCGCCCGTAGTTGCGTCGTCAGACACTCGAGTGATTGAAGGGGCGACGGTCACCGCCATCAATGGATCGGACAAGATAGCCGGCACGATGCATCCAGTCTCCCAGTCGTACAGGGACGTCACGAGGGGTTGACCGTTTGCATCTATTGTAATCGACATGTTGTGAATGCCGAAATCGCCGTGGTCGAGAACGAGACGATAGAGAGAGGTCTGGTCGCCGTCTCTAGGCATGATGTGTGGGATGAGGCGCACAAGAGACTGCTTGGCCGCCGCAGCAATGAGACCGACAGTGTTGTCATCATCCTCCCACCCGATCATGTCGCCTATGTTGCTGATTGTCGCTTCGATCTTGGACGTGAAAAGAGCAACGCAGAACTCGCGTGTGGGAGTAACGGGAATGGGGAGCGATTTGGGTTTCTGTTCAAAGAGGCGTTCGCGGAGCCAAATAGCGGCAAAGGAGAGAAAAACCGCACAATAGGGCATCGAGTTGAGGAAAAAGTAACGCATGAGTGATAAGTTCAAACCCTTGCTGCTATTAGATATGCAACCATTGAATACAATACGATGGTGCTCGCTAGATCTGCCTGTAATGCATTTGCTCTACCCATGATCTATTGACTGCCAGGCCCAGGTGCTCAATCTCGACCCTTCCTTGTTGGCCATCCGTTCGGTCCTGCAGATGCCTAGAGCACCAGTACCCTCGATCTCCTACCGGGTCACGATAGCGGGCTCCCGATGCGCGGACTCAGTATCCCTTCCATCACGCTTGTCTATCAAGTCAAGTCCTCGCATGCCTCCCGGAGAATCCCTTTCATTCGAGGGTAGAGACTTTCGTCTTCCTGTTCCTGCGGCCTGTCTCTCGGGAAGACAATCTTCCGCAGCCTGTTCACCCATGGAATAAGCGGGTCGAAATATGACGTGAAATTATCGGTGATTGTCTTCATGAAAATTGCCTCCTTCGCCACAGTGCCTAACTTCAGTTTGGCCAACTCTTCCATGTCCACGTAGTTCCACTTGTCGAATTGTGGAACAACCCTTTCCTGACTTGGTCCATCGTAGTGAATGCAGATCCAGAAAAGCACCCAGAAGATTGACTCGAGGTCATGCATAAATGAATGCTGTTCGCCAAGGAGGGCGCCTATGGCCATGAAAGCCCTCGTGCCAGTCTTGCCTCTGGCGCCGGAAGCCTCCTTCCGCGATTCTTTGATCCCAAGGTCGAGGTCGATCAAGAAGGAAGGCCAGGAAGGGTTCTCTTCGTCTTCATTCATCATGAGGTTGTTGATTGAGATGTCTCTGTGGAGGAAGCCGGCCTTACACAAGGACTCGTGGCCTTCAATACAGCCCTCCAGCGCGGTAAGTAGAGCTGCCCGGGAGCCAGCCTTGTAGATCGGCTTCCCATAATCACGAAGGATGACACGCCGATGCACTCGATTTGGTAGAGCATTGCTGCCGGCCTTCGTCGGAGATGTCGAACAGGATCGCTTGCTAGGCGGTAGAGGGACGCCAGTCTGGCTGGATGACCGCTTCAAACCAGCGGTGCTGCCTTTCCGTGCACCAGCTGTACTCCTGCCTGGAGATATCATCGAACGTTCCGGCCGGTAGTTTTCCGCCTTCATGATATCCAGTCCCTTCCGAACATTGCTTCGAACGTCGTCATCCGTACCAAGGACCCGGACAGTCTCATGGTGATAGTATCGGGCTACGTTGACCACACCCTTGCTAGTCGCCTCTCGGAGCAGCTCTCCTTCTTCCTCACGCTCCGTGTACTGCCAGGAGTCCTTGATAACAAGCGGTGTCTGCGGGTCTCCCTCACGATGGGCCTTCCAACAAGTCGTTGCCCGGCCGGATATGCAACGCGCCCGTGTCATCAACCCGTCGATGATGAGCCGCTCAGTAGTACCATTCCGTTGAATCTCAATAAACCGCAGGCCATTTTCTGTGATAACTGTAGGATCGAACCCAAGTTGTTCCTCATTCATCCAGAGAAACGCCAGGATCGTGGACACAAACTGCAGGCCATCTTCGTTGATGTCGAATTGTTGGGATGCGATCCCCCCGAGCCGGTCAAACTCCCACACCCTCATGAGAGATCCGCAGATGGTAAAGCCCAAGACGAAGCGACGAGTGTCTTGAGCAGCGAGCACCTCTCTTGCATACCTCCCGAGATCGAGCCATGCCTCTGAAGCTATATCGGCGGATCGGTTACGCTTCAGCTCTCCTGGCACGAGGATCTGGGACCAATGGCATCTCGAGACTTTCCTAGCCTTGGGATCGTTCACGAAGCCGACGTCCATCTTGCGCTTCGCTATGGAACCGTCAATCGGCTTGTTGGGCTGTGCCAATGGCCTTCGTTGACGTGTCGGTATTGACTTGTAGTCCTCTGCGAATGCTGCCAGCTTCTCGCTCAATTCCGCGAACCAGCCCAAGACATGATCCTGAGTTGCATCTTCGGGCCATCCACTCCACCCTTCACAAAAAAGTGGTCTGTCGCCCTCCATGCACATCTTAAAGACTGCCGCGGATGCTGTCTCAAGGTCTGCAACATCTCCAAAATATGTCTCGTGGAAATTGTGGACTCCAACGTACATAGGGCCGAGCTCCTCTTTAAGAACAGCATCCACGTACTTGCGATGTTCAGAAGAATTCGCGAAGCTGCTTGTGTTGCGGAGCCAAGGGGTTTGTTGGAGGGAAGATGCAATCGGTCGGAGAGGCGGGGTGGATTCGGTGACGGCGTTGTAGACTTGATTCCAGATGAGCACATCGTCTGGATTGTCGGCGAGCGCTGCATTCAAGAGAGGTTTGATACGGTCGAGGTCGAAGTCATCGGGAGTGATCGCCGAATTCAGTCTTGGCAATTCGCTGAAGAGGGTTCTTCCACCGCTGGAACGGAGCAGACGAGCGGCCGGAAGGATCTGCAGTGTCGAGAGGAGGACAAGGGCGATGTTTTGGAGCTCTGCAAAATAGTCAGTAGTGCACGTTAACGGAGCTGGGCTGTATGTATTACCATCATGACCAAGCTTGCCCAGCGAGTCCAGAGTGGAGGGGATGCTCTGGTTTTCACAGACCGAGGTGAACGAAGCGCGGAAAGTATCCAGGCCTTTCCCAATTGGATTGTCTTTGATGATCTCCGACCGTGCCTGATCTGCCATGGCGAATGTGATGTTCTTGAGATGGGAGAGATGGCTGGGACTGAAAGTCGTCGTGTTCGTGGTATTTTGGTCCGTGCGGAATTTTCCGCCTAGCCGCCAGCCACTAGCCACCAGCTGAACAGCGATCGGGATTACTTCGGGATTGCTAACCTGGAAAAGCTGACCCCGTTAATCAACACATGGGAAGGAAGGAACAACCTGGACTACCTACCTACCTAGGTAGGTAACGCTAAATCACATGACCAGCATCCACACAGACCACTCTCGGCTGGCTTACCATATTAGGTTTAGCTTTAGAATTCGCGCACAATGTACAATCGCAATTATAGAACTTTTCAAAACTCCTTCGGGCGAACTTCAACAAATTTTGACATCGACAACCTTCGACAACCCACACTGCAAGTATGGCTCCCAGAAGCTATTCCAAGACCTACAAGGTTCCACGTCGACGTATGTGCAATCCCACTCAATGATACCTGACGGAGATATTGCTGTACAATCTCAAAGTTCGTTCAAATTGGCTGACGTTCTACAGCATTCGAGTCTGCTCGTTTGTAAGTTGGCCACTGTATTAGAGCTTGTCTCTGTACATGTCATTAATTATGTCCTAGGGACTCTGAATTGAAGCTCGTCGGCGAGTACGGTCTGCGCAACAAGCGTGAAGTCTGGCGTGTCCAGCTTACCCTCTCCAAGATTCGTCGTGCTGCTCGGTATGTAAACTTCTCCCGACTGCATGCTAGAAAACTAATAGTAGCATAGTCAATTACTCACCCTCGATGAAAAGGATCCCAAGCGTCTCTTCGAAGGAAATGCCCTAATTCGCCGTCTCGTCCGTGTTGGTGTCTTGGACGAATCCCGCATGAAGCTCGATTACGTCTTGGCCTTGAAGATTGAGGATTTCTTGGAGCGTCGTCTACAAACTTGTGTCTACAAGCTCGGTCTCGCCAAATCTATCCACCATGCCCGTGTCCTGATCCGTCAAAGACACATCCGAGTTGGCAAGCAGATCGTCAACGTCCCATCCTTTGTTGTCCGACTGGACTCGCAAAAGCACATCGACTTCGCTCTTAGCTCTCCATTTGGTGGTGGACGCCCTGGTAGGGTCCGCAGAAAGCGTGCTAAGGCGTCCGAGAAGAAGGATGATGGAGAGGAGGAAGAGGATGAGGAATAAATGCGTATCGTCCACTCTCCAGAAAGGTCAACAAAGCAGAGCACCGGCGTTGTGGCATTGAAGCATAAACATACTAGGTAGCTTGAGCTTCTACAGAACACGAATACCAGGGCGACTTGCAACATTGACATGGCCATTGAACTTGTACTTCGTGTGAACCCTAGTCATTTGCACCGTGGGATGTTCCTCGCTATCTTCCCACTGTAAAACCAAACGTAACTGACTCAACCCAACGTTATATTCCTGCCTAATCAAAATTCCAAGTCCTTTGTTCCTTTACAGCGAGTCACATTGTACATCCTAGTTGGGGCTTTCAACAGCTAAGCCTTTGCCGGACTCTAACGATCCGGAGCTGTCTAGGACACAATTGTCCGTATATGCCAGCACATCTCAACGATACTGAGAGGTAACTGCTTATGATTGTATGTTATTGGCGCAGCTCTCGTCTTGAACGTTAACCTCCCTCCTGTCTCTCTGAATATAGATCATGCCCAAAATGGTTGCATCCAGTCAAGCTCAGCTATTGTTCCATCATGTATTAGTGTTTTGAATGTAAGGGTGCGACCTTATGATCCATCGTTTCTTAGACTCTCATGATACCTTGCTAATGCAATAATCCCAGACTCCTGTACTTGAAATACCACATGAAGCCTACAGCAAGTCATCCTTGCCCAATAACGCAGCCATAGGATCGTTTGCTGCAATCCTCTTCCTCCGAAATTCATCCATTTCATCCTCACTGACAAGTCCCTTCATCTCTTCCGCAGTTCGCTTCTTGGCTGGTGCATTTGCTATATTGTCCCTCGCCTCCTCTGCTTCCCTAGACGACCATTCAATACTCTCAGTGGGCATTTCTTCGTCGAGGACACCACCAGTACGCATTTTATCAGCTTTCTCAAATGCCTCCTTTCCGGTTTCGCCCGTGCAGTAGGACTTTTTGACCAACGAATGACAACAGGCATAACCCCATTCAAAGTTTGACCACCAACTTCCCCATACTGAAGTGTGATTGTTGATGAGAACATCCTCAGGATACTTTGACTTTGTCACCATCTTTGGTGCTCCTTTGATAAGTCCAGAATCATCGTATTCCACGTACCGCTCGGATTCCGTGACAGCAACATCCTTGAGTTTGGCGGCGTTGGGATTGACTTCTCCCCCATACCTTTCCAATAACATCCTCCTATGCGCTTCTCTTTTCGCTTGCTCTTTTTCTATCTCCCTTTTCAATAGAATCTCTCCAGAAGTAGGATTTGCTTGAAGATGTAGTTTTGTATCGCCTCCTTTCTCTTGTGCTTCCCAGGCATACTTTTGGGCCTTTTCAAATTCCCCAGCATCTCCAGAAGCTCTCATAAAACCCTCTTCCGCCACCAAAGCGGCGGCAGCGTCTACTGTTGCTCCACTATCGACCATAGACCTGGTCTTCGGATCATACTTTGCAGAGTCGAGATCCAGATTCAGTAGATATTTTGCCGTATCTTCTCGTATCCGAAGGTTTTTGGCTGCATTCTTTTGTCCTAGATCAGATTCTTCGACGTATTTTTCGCCATCCTCGCCATCTTCATCATCCTCGTCATTTTGTTTCGTTTGAGCTTTCTTTTTTAGCTCTTCCATTTGGGAATATTCATCGATCACAGCTTTGTATTCCTTCGGATCATAGCCATTCCACCGGTCCCTCTTCGCATCCCACCCTAAGCTCACATCTTGAACGACCTCGTCCGCTTGTATGTCCTTGCCAGTCCACCTCGCGCCTCTCGCTCTAGGCCGACTTAAACATTCTTTTGTCTTATGGGTCATGGCGCCACAGTTTTCGCATGCGCCTTTACGGAATTTCGTCGCAGCAGGACCAATCTTCTTTCCTCGATCGTACCATATTGACTGGTCTGCCTGCGCTGCCTTCTGTAATCGTTGATGCTCAAGGTAGTCGTTTTGGTCGTCATCTTCGCCGATATAGAACGGCTTCTTCGAGATGAATGACGGTATGTACTCGTTGGCTTCCTTACTTGCTGCCGATGGTGCATTTGGCTTTGTGGGCTGGACACCTGGTGGTGGCATTTTCAGAGCGATTCGAGGAGAAGAAGGGATTGGGAGTGAATATGGTACGGGTAATTAGGTAGGTAGAGGCAATTCAGCCTTATCCATGGTCACCTGACTTTGTTATGGTTTCGTGGATGTTTGGCAGTCGCGACCCTGAAGAACAACAAGAGCACGATTTCAATGAGAATATGAATGGCTACCTCTCTCGATAGTCCTTTTCGGGCCCCAGATTGACTCTTGCCCTCAGGATGGATCTCTTCCGCGTCAGACTCAATAATATTGATCATTACCAGTCAACACCTACACAATTCGACCCTCTCCTTCGCACCAATGTTAAGCCTTCACAACTACACAAGGAGCCAAAGGTACCGGTCATCAGAGTCTTTGGTGCAACTGAGACTGGTCAGAAAGTCTGTGCGCATATTCATGGCGCGTTCCCGTACCTGTACATCGAGTATTCTGGAAGTCTAGTCCCAGATGATGGTAATTCTAATGCAATAACGGATCATGTAAATGCTAACCAACTTCAGTGGGTGCATATATCCGTCGTGTTCATCTCTCAATCGACTTTGCACTTGCTGCCAGCTATCGACGCAATACCTACGATGGGAATGCCAAGTTCGTGGCGCGCATTACTTTGGTGAAGGGCGTACCATTCTACGGATTCCATGTAGGATATCGATACTACCTCAAGATATACATGCTCAACCCCATGGTCATGACTCGTCTGTCTGATCTTCTCCGCCAGGGTGTTATCATGAAAAAGGTATTTCAGCCTTACGAAGCACATCTTCAATATATACTGCAGTGGATGACGGACTATAACTTGTATGGCTGTGGCTTTATTGACTCAGAATTGGCCACTTTCCGAAGTCCTGTACCGCAGTATGATGATGAAATGGAGAGCCTTTGTCACCTCTGGCATGACAGATCAATCCCTAAAGAACTGATTACACACGAATCGACGTGTCCAAGAGTTAGCCATTGTGCAATTGAGGTGGATATTTGCGTTCAAAACATTTTGAACAGAAAAGATATTAAGCCTCGGCCCCTCCATCATGATTTCATTGAACGCTTAAGTCCTCAGGCGCCCAATGAGAAGCTCGTGCACAGCATGGCCGGTCTGTGGAGAGACGAGACTCGTCGACGAAAATCACGAATGTCAGATTCAGATCCAGGTAGTAGCCCTTTTCCACCAGAAGTCATGATTTCCATGTCAGCAGATCCTAGGCATTCCCAGCGAGGTGGGTGGATTCACGAAGAAGAATACCGCGAGAAGATACAATCACTTATTGTGGAGGAGAGGGACAAAAGCGATGGGGCCAAATTATCGTTCAACAATTTCATCAAACCAACTCTCTTCGATTCTTCAGTACGGACAACCCTCGAGTCCGTTGAAGACCTCTATCCTGAGAATCTTCATCTGGCGCTTGGTGGATCACTTGGCGGCACAATCGGTGGCGTAAATTATCACGCTGACGATCCTGATGAAACGGAAGTGGATGAGAATAGGATCCTAGGTCTCGTTGGAGTCGATGACGAATCCCAATATGATTCTGATGAAGATGTGATGCGCGAGATGGAGCTTTCGCAAAAAAGAAAAGGAAGCAAAGTGGATGAGAAGCATTTGGATTCCAGTGATATCCAGAAACCAGAGCACGATATTGATGATGAGTTTAGGCCTGGTGGCGAGCACTATGGCGATCAGTTCCTTGATTCTAAGGATAATCTAGATAGCAGTGGTGTGGGAAGTTCCTCTGGAGCTCCACGAAACACCACTGACTCACTCAATAAGGAGCAGCGGCTCGAGGGTAACACCTGGGTCACGGTTCCGAAGGGTACATGTGGCCGAAATCTACGGCCATCTGGTGGCCAGTTTGCGCATATCCACAAACGCTCAATATCTCCCGAGAGTAGCCTTGAATCCAGGAAGAAGCGCCAAAAACTATTTTCTATTCCTGAAAATAACAATGTTTGTAATGCTACAGCCCAGCCTGTTTCAATACAGGCCTCTCGCAGCCCCGCATCTTCTTCTCGAAAGGGACAGGCCGGGAACGTATCACATCCTAACTCTGCAGATGTGGCTGGCACGGTGAAATTACCAAAGCCAAAAGCACAAACACTGAACGATCTCTATACCACAGCAGTTTCGGTATATGAAAAGTCCTCCCAAGAGTCTCTAAAAGGGGCTCAACTTTCGCTAAACCAGCCTCTACCGTTTCCTGTCACGAAGGATGCTCATGATACAGTCATTGTACCAATATTGAGTCAGAAGAGTGCTTCACAGCCTAGCCAGCGCGACGTCAAGAAACATCTCTCATTTGATCCTTTCTTTCCATCCTCAAAGGCTCAACATGGAGGCCTTAGCCCCAGTAGCTCGATATCCGCTCGAGGCTCCGATATTCGATCTAGCCCATTGTCAACGGTGCTTGACAATATGAATCGCGACTTCGCAAAGCTGGGTGGTGGAATAACTTTGTTGCTAAGTGCACTTCCCCCACTAGAACAGTTTGTTAGGTCGACAATGCAGGATTTCGATCTCTCGCCAGTCATTTACCAAGATGCATTTTACAGCAACGAAGCCGACGTGCCAGAGCGTCCCAGGGATTGGGCCGGAAGAGAATTCAGATTGGAGAGTCTAACTGCCCCGTTTCTCTCCGAGTTTGACCCCACTGGGGCTTCTGCAGCAACCTTTGGCGAGAAGGCTGGCGTAACTGTAGATAAGATTAAGGAGGAGAAGTTCTATCAGTGGCAACGACGCAACTGCACTTTACAGAGTTGGATAATCGCAGAATCTCCTCCGACTTACTCGGAAGTTGTGGAATGGTCTCATAACGAGATAGCGAAAGGGCTGTCAACCTCTACAAAAAGCAATATTCGAATGCGTATCAGCGCAGGTTCTCGGCCGAGAACAAAACTCTCCCAGATCGATGGTCCCACGCAGAAAAACGAGCATGGGTTCAAGTATACTCAGAATCAAAATACGACTAGTGTCAAACACGAGGCACAATACATGAGTACCATGAGCCTGGAAATTCATGTAAATACTAGAGATAATTTTGTGCCCAATCCTGAAGAGGACGAAGTCCAGTCTCTTTTTTGGTGCTTACGATCAAACGACGGAGGTCTCGATAGTAATGGCATTGCCCAATGCGCCCATACCGGTATTGTCGTGCTATCGGAGGATGGTTCTCTCTCACGAAAGATGGCGAAGCAAGTAGTGGTAGGGATTCAAGAAGAGTCTTCCGAACTTGATCTCATGATTCGAATGGTAGAGATCGTTCGAGAATATGATCCAGATATCTTGACGGGATATGAAGTACATGGCGGCTCATGGGGTTATCTCATTGAGCGTGCAAGGCTCAAATACGATTACAATCTTTGTGATGAGTTCTCGCGGATGAAGGCTCAATCCCACGGAAGATTTGGCAAGGATAACGATAAGTGGGGATTCAACAACACATCGACAATTCGCATAACTGGCAGGCACATGATCAACATATGGCGAGCCATGCGGAGCGAATTGAATTTACTTCAATACACCATGGAAAATGTTGTATTCCATCTATTACATCGCCGAATCCCTCATTTCAGCTGTGCAGATCTGACGCGATGGTACACAAATGGCAAGCCGCGAGATCTGGCAAAAGTTATCCACTATTACACTTCGAGAATTCAAATTGACCTGGAAATACTTGAGCAGAATGAACTTATCCCGAGAACCAGCGAGCAGGCACGCCTTCTTGGTGTTGACTTCTTTTCCGTCTTCTCTCGTGGATCCCAATTCAAGGTTGAATCTCTGATGTTCAGGATTGCCAAACCCGAAAATTTTCTTCTGGTTTCACCGAGCAGAAAACAAGTGGGTGGTCAGAATGCATTGGAATGTCTACCCTTGGTCATGGAGCCTCAGAGTGCCTTTTACACTAGTCCCTTGCTGGTTCTCGACTTCCAGAGCTTGTACCCTAGTGTAATGATTGCATATAACTATTGCTACTCGACCTTCTTAGGACGAGTTGTCAATTGGCGGGGAACAAACAAGATGGGCTTTACAGAGTTTAAGAGGCAGCAGAGACTGCTCGAGCTCTTGAAGGATCATATCAATATCGCACCAAATGGAGTAATGTATACAAAGCCAGAGATTCGCAAGTCACTCCTCGCTAAGATGTTGGGCGAGATTCTCGAGACTCGAGTCATGGTCAAGAGTGGCATGAAGGTCGACAAGGACGATAAAGCTCTTCAACGTCTGCTCAACAATAGACAACTAGCGCTAAAACTTATCGCCAATGTTACGTATGGCTACACGTCTGCGTCATTTTCAGGCCGAATGCCATGCTCCGAGATTGCAGACAGTATTGTGCAGACTGGGCGTGAGACGCTCGAGAAAGCAATTGCCCTCATCCATTCCGTCAAACGATGGGGAGCTGAAGTGGTCTACGGCGACACTGATAGTCTGTTCGTGTACCTCAAGGGTCGGACCAAAGACCAGGCCTTTGATATCGGCGAAGAAATTGCGAAAACCGTCACAAACATGAATCCTCGGCCAGTCAAGCTTAAATTCGAGAAAGTTTACTTTCCATGTGTTCTTCTGGCGAAGAAGCGTTACGTAGGCTTCAAATACGAAAATCGAAACCAGACTGTGCCAGATTTCGATGCGAAAGGCATTGAAACGGTCCGTCGCGATGGGACACCAGCCGAGCAGAAGATCGAGGAGAAAGCTCTGAAGATTCTCTTTCGGACTTCTGACCTGAGTCAAATTAAAGAGTATTTCCAGCAACAGTGTGAGAAAATCATGAGGGGACATGTTTCTGTCCAGGACTTTTGCTTTGCGCGAGAAGTGAAGCTGGGAACCTATAGTGACAAAGGTCCGCCTCCGCCTGGAGCCCTCATCAGCACGAAACGCATGCTCGAAGATGCCCGAGCAGAGCCTCAATATGGAGAGCGTGTTCCTTATGTTGTCATCACTGGTGCTCCTGGAGCCCGACTGGTTGACCGCTGTGTAGCACCTGAGGAACTCCTCCAGAACGATCATAGTGAACTCGACGCAGATTATTATATTTCGAAGAATCTTATCCCTCCACTGGAGCGGATCTTCAACCTTGTAGGTGCTAATGTCCGAAGTTGGTACGATGAAATGCCGAAAGTGCAGCGGATTCGTCGAGTTGATACAAACGTACAGCTCCAAGGACAGTCCAAAGAGCAGGCCAAGAGCAAAAAGACTTTAGAGTCATACATGAAGTCATCTACATGTCTGGTGTGCAAGGAGAAACTTGAACTTGAAGGCCCCATATGCTCAGCGTGTTTATCTGACAAGCCGAACTCTGTACTTGCTTTACGAGAGAGGCTCGATGATGCAGAGAGGATGTACCTGGATCTACGGAAGGTATGTCAGAGCTGTTCAGGGATATCACCCCTTGACGATGTGAAATGCGATAGTAAGGATTGCCCTGTTTTCTATACAAGGACGAGACAGAAAACACGATTGAATACGGAAAGAGCTGTTGTCGAGCCTGTAATGAAGGAACTGTCGGGTCTGGTTGTAGATGTGCATGATTTGGATTGGTAAACATTTGAGAAGGCGTTGGATACTGGTATTGAGCATCGCGACGGTGCATGGACGATGGATTTCTCGGTTCGATAAACAGGTCGGCATTGCCTGTTGTATATGGTTTCGGAGGAGACTTGTATAAAGCATGACAGAGAATTGAAGACAGTATCTGCAGGTACTACTCGGGCGGGTTTTTAGTGTTGTCGGTGCGGGGCACAGCCGCACCGCAAATGTCACCATTATTTGTTGCATATCGTCTCCCGCTGTCAAGATCTCTTAGTACAAATGTCACCGTTATTTGTTGCATATCGTCTCCCGCTGTCAAGATCTCTTAGTACAAATGTCACCGTTATTTGTTGCATATCGTCTCCCGCTGTCAAGATCTTTTAGTACTCGGGCGGGTTTTTAGTGTTGTCGGTGCGGGGCACAGCCGCACCGCAAATGTCACCATTATTTGCAAGAAATAATATGTTGCATATCGTCTCCCGCTATCAAGATCTTATCATTATTATTTGCAAGAAATAGTATGTTGCATATCGTCTCCCGCTATTAAGATCTTATTACTATTATTTGCAAGAAATAGTGTATTGCATATTATTTCTCACTATTAAAATCTTATTACTATTATTTGCAAGAAATAGTATATTATATATCGTCTTCCGCTATTAAAATCTTAACCGATTTCCACTATTAGTACATACCCCCACTAAATGCATACCCCAAAAATTATTACTATTACTACTTCAAAAATTAATTATTAATTAATTATATAAAATAAAATCTTAATATTTAAAATATAATATCGTAAAAATTATAGTAAAGTTTTTCGATCTATTATTTTTCCTTTGCCTTTTTAGCTAACGAGATATATTCTTCGTTTATATAGGAAATACGAATAGTTTTCTAAAAAACTTTCGACGTCGTCTTCGTTTTAAAGCTCTCGAAGAAAATAATTTTTGCATTTGGCTACTCTTTTTGCAACGCGAGAGCGGTTAAGACGCTAAAGCAACCTTCGCCAATAACGGCGAAATTAAACTGATTTTGCATGTTAAGTTTTATTAATATTTGAGGATTGCAAAGGTCTGAAGATTTATTTAACCTTCATACAACCTATGGAGATTGTGGCTTGGTGGTCTGTGATAGGGCGTGATGTGGCGTGTAACCTTTGGCGAAAAAAGCAGTCGATGACGTGACGTGGCTCGGAGATCAAGTTACATGATTAAGTTATCTTGTGATTTAGGATCACGTGATAACACCCAGTTTCGTCAGCTGGTTCGAATCATAACTTACTTCTAAGGAAGCACCGTCTCCCCGTGCTTTTAGAAATCAACTCCGTCTATACCATTGAAAACCAAAGAAGGGCGTTAAGTCACGCGAGCACCAGAAATCGTTAGACGGCTGAGTCAGTGTTCGCTAATTTCCGATGCGACCCCATCTCACAGGTTCAGCAACAATCTTTAGCGACTCTTCATCATTGATTCTTCTATTCTTTGAGATTCGCGATGCTAAGCCTTATAGAGAAAGTAGAAGCCGTTGAAAGGCGACTTGACAAGTTATCGAACGTATTCGACTATATCCGAAAATCTCTCACCATCCCTAAGGGGCGCCACTCAGTTTGCACCAAGACCTCACGCGGACGACCAGAATGGGTGAAGGAAATTGTCCAGCATTTCAATGAGATTTCAACAGAACTAAAAAGCGTCAAGAAGACGCTCGATACATGCTCGTTTGCGAACGGTGTCGATGCATCGGCGACGAATGTTAGAGCTGAAGCCGAAATGCCAAGTCAATCTGAGCGAGAAAAGGTGTCTCCAGCTGGCCCTGGATGCAGAGACCGAGCATCAATCGCCGCCAATGCACCTGACCAAACAGAATCTTCGCTTCCAGACCAAAACATCCGGGCACAAGAGCTCACGCCACAGGTTCAACAGGAGCCTGTTAGCAGTGATGTCCTACTCATCCCATCCAAATCGACTAAACCTCCTCGGCACACAACTCAACGAAACAGAGCATTACTTGATCCACAATTAGGCGACAGAAACGCACCTACTTTTCGCTGCAACTACGAAGACATTAGCGGAAACCTTAACGAAGAAAAGTTAAAGCAGTTCTCTTCCGACCTAAGAGCCAAGAAAAAGGGCTATTTTAAGCTTACGATCGAAGGCTTACCTACTCTTACAGTAGAAGAGGCTTCTTTTACCCAGCCACGGAAAGGACATTCCACGAACTTCTCGTGTCGACCGGATTCCCGTGGGTTCGTCCAACTGATCAAAGAACGGAATCGAGAAATCATATTCCCCAGCTTTCCCCTTCCTGAAAGTCATAAAGAATCCTGGTCGCAGGAGGAGCTAAAACAGTTTTGGGAGAGCATAGTCAAGGACCCTCCACAAGATATGCTTTACGTCATCGGGGACCCTTTGTTTCCGGATATAGAGCTCAGTCCAGGAGAAGGTCTGAAACGAATAGTCGGTTACGACACGATCAGCGGCATTGGGACAGAATACATCTATCTGAGCTTCGGAGTGTCCTTTTCAGTCATGCATGGGGAGGATGTCAAGTTTCGCTCAATGAACCTTTTACGATCTGGAGGAGACAAATTTTGGCTAGTTGTCGAGCCGGCTTACGAAAACGAACTCGAGCGCTGCATGCGTCGAGAATTCCCAAAGATGGCAAGCTGCTCTCAGGGCATACGCCATCTAAGTCGCGCTATTGCTCCAAGCAAACTAGACGAGTGGAAGATTCCGTACTCCCTTGATTATTGCAAGCCCGGAGAGCTTTTCGTTACGGAGCCAGGAGCCCTTCACCAGGTCGGAAACATAACAGCCAATTACGCTATTGCAATTAACATTTTATACGGCTCGTCACAAACCGTTCCCAAAGGGTACAAATTCTGTCAAAGGAGCTGTGACCCGTTTGCAATCACGGCAGCCCACTTACGACTTCGTGAAGAGGAGGGTCTACTCGCCGAGGTTCAAGCAAGTCAAAGGACGCGTCTGCCGCGAGGTAAAGTCACGATCGATAGGCCGAATATTATCCCGTCGAAAAGGAAGGCAATTTCGATAGACTCATCGAGGACGCCTCCAGTCACGCCGTATATGGGAAGTCTCGTGGAGGCCGTTTGTGGGAAAGAGGCTTTTCATCACTTGTGCTCCCTGATCCGCAGTTGGAGAGATCGATCTAAACCGTTATTCGAGATCGATAATAGCAGACCTCCCGCAATGCAACTTGTGAACCTCATTAGTATCTTAGGAGAAAGGTCTCTACTCACGGATTTCTTGAATCGTCTTGCAAGGGTTAAACTAGCAGAGATTATAGACGACGGAAAGGTGGGTCGGTCGAATGCTGATCCGACTGCCATTACCAACCTCATACGTGACCTCGAGTGGAAAGATACTCGAAAAAACCGCGACAAATTACACAACTACCTTAAAGACGGCCGAAAATGGAAAAGGATATGCGGCAAGTTCGACGGCCTGTTGTGTCTCCTCCCTCCAAACCGGGAAGACAAGGAAAACCCTCGGAGGGCGTCGGGCCGCGTGTATCAAGAACTGTCTGACGACGAGATCCATCGGTTTCACTCTCTACTGGATTCCAATCAGTTTATAGAGCTTATGTGCCAGGTGGGACATACCTTTCAGGTGTCGCTCTGGGATAACACGGTAGTTCCTGAATTCCTATGGGAGAACGAAGATCCCAAAGAAGTGGCTCGATTACCTCTAAACGAAGTGGCCCCGCTTATAAAGAAGTTCCAAGTAATAGATGCGAACGAGTGTTATTTCGGGAAATATAACTGGCCCAAACCGGATTGTTGGCAGTGGGACTGGCCGCAGAACCCGACTTGGGTTCCTCCATCCGACAAATTATGTGACCAATGCGATTTATGCGAGATTAACGAGCCATGCAATTGCATCACGACATGTTTGCCTCAAATCATACCTGAAATCACGAACGAAGGAAAGAAGAGGCAAGGGGTTCGTGCGATTGGTACGACATATCGAAAAGATCAAATTCTAGGGGAACTTCTAGGAGAAGTGGTTCCCTTGGGCACTTGTCACAATGGTTGGCCTATAGAGTTCAGAAGAGCTGATCTCGGCGATGAGCCTATCGCTCAGATCTACCCACGAGAGATGGGTAATTGGGTGAGGAAGGTTGACCACTCGTGTGCACCTTCTGCGGAGTTCCGCGTAATGAAGATATCTGGGTGGTGGAGGCAAATGATTGTCACAATTCAGGATATACCGCTTAACGGAGAAATAAGCGCTTCGTGTGGGCGAGACGTCCATACCTAGCGTTTGAGGTTCGGGATGTTAAGAGGCGGAGGCGCACGGGCCACAGTGGTAAACTCTACCACCGCGGCCCGTGCACCATCAGCCACCAGTTGTGTAAATAATTATGATATATTTAATATCAACTAATTGAAACCGATATTTAATAATGTATATCAATAAATGTTCTCTTATTTGGTATAGCCGCCTCTATAGATGCTACACTATGCCAGAGCTGGAGGGTTTTCTTTCTCTATCACAACAAGACTCGTCCACATCCATAAATGTGAATTCTATAATAGTCATAGTGTTAGAAGCACCAACTTCTAACTTAAAACCTGCGATTTCAAGCCAGCTCATTAGTTAAAGCAGAGCAACTACGAGTTAAAAACCCATCAATTAAGATAAACATCTGTACCTAATGAACTAACCAAATAGTCCTAACGCCATCTTCCTTCAAAGGACAACCAAAAAAAAAAAAAGAGAAAAAAAAAGAGAAAACATTCAAATTTCATCCAATCTCGAAACAACTATAAGATACTTTTCGTTGATATATCGAGTTTTATAACTATTATCCATAGAACTAAAGCCCTTCCATGGTAGCAGCTCCCGGGGCCAATGTTTTGCAATTCTCCTTCGAAAGTCTTCGAGCAACGAGCGCTGCCTATCCAAAGTTGATACTCTGCAGGTCGGATTGAGAACCAATAATTCCTTTTCTACTCTGATACCTCCAAGGTGGATACGATGAAGAAGGCAACAATTAGGGGGTCGAGGTCCTTGGATATCCAATGTGAGAATGCGTGGTGCTTGCCCTTTGAAGCAGGTCAGTAACAATTCGCACTGGTTCCGAGCGTGCAGTAGCTGTAAGATATCAATATCGAGCCACAGTTACCACACCTCCTGCATTAGCCCGGGCGTTCTTCGATCTTCGTCTCCGTCTTGTTACCCCTGCAGGCTGAGAAGTCGCACGGAGTTTATTCTTGAATGGCACGCAGAGTTTTTACTT
Source organism: Mollisiaceae sp. DMI_Dod_QoI (assembly GCA_009613015.1). NCBI lineage: Eukaryota > Fungi > Ascomycota > Leotiomycetes > Helotiales > Mollisiaceae > Mollisiaceae sp. DMI_Dod_QoI. Next base: position 7,279 of record VXCB01000258.1, on the reverse strand, counting down.
CTCCCCCGTTCTTGGCTAGTAGACTTGGCTAACTTTGTGAGTGCGATACATGATTGCGTAGGTCGTTTGAGAGTAGTGTTTTGTGTACTTTGCCGAGGAAGTTTTGGGGATAACTTCGTCGACTCCATCTGCGTCCATGCCACAAGAGAAAGCGAGTCGGGAAAGAAGGTGCGGGTGATTTGATGCGCCGTGGGACGCTCATCAGAACTATCGGCGAGCATCGATGCAATAAGAGGCTCATTTGCATGGGTTTGAAGATAATGGTGCCATCGCCGCCATGTACCAGGCCTCTCTGCCAAGCTCGGAAATCCGTCCAAAGCCTCAACAATAGTCGCGCCAAGCCCATAGATATCAAGTTTTGTTGTCTGGACACCTCCCTGCCAAAGCTCCGGCGCCATGTAGAAGTTTGTCCCGACTAAGGAATGCGAGTTGTCGACGGTCGTGGCGATACCAAAATCACCGAGGAGGTATTTCCCACGACGGCACATTATATTCTCAGGCTTTATATCTCGACGTATAATAATAGGATCGTGCGTGTGTATGTAGTGCAGTCCAAGGGAAATCTCGCGGAACATAGTCATTGTCCTAGTCCACCTATCTTCCTGGGATCTAAAATCTGCAATCTGCTGGCTAAAGTTCCCTTCGCAAAGTGGTTGGAAGATATTGATCTCTTGATCTGTAGACCAACCTTGAGAGCACAAGTATGGGAGGATATGATCCTAATAAGTCATTAGCGCAAAACGTAACCCAGAGTCAAAAGACCTTACGTGGCGTAGATCCTTAAGTAGAGCCACTTGAGCTTCAATCTTCAACTTGAAGTCTTTCTCAGTAATCTCCAATCCCGGTATGCGCTTGGGCTGTATAATTTTGCAAGCATAGTAGTCGCCGGTATCCAAATCAACGACCTTATACACGTAGCCTTGAGATCCTCCGCCAAGGTACTTTAACTTCGCGTATCTGATCTCATTCCCTAGTTCAGGTTGAAAAGGGGTGTTCATCCTGGTATTATAGCCACTTGATCGAAGAGTTTCCAGGTCGGCAGCGAGCAGTTGTTGAAGAGCCCCCGTGTACATCTCATCGTATGTTCCCACGTACTCGTTAGGGATTGGCTGGCGAACAAATGCTAGTCTCTCCTCTGTAAATGCTTCTGGATCTTGCGTGACTCGTGGCTTCAGATGAAAATCGGCACGACCTATTTGGAAAATCCAATCGCGGTTTAGTAGGACGACGCATTGACGAGGGCATTTCCTTATCTGTCTAGCCATGTTTTCAGGGTCTATGAGGTGCGTGTTCTCACGTGTAGATGTATCGTGAAGGAGAAGTTCCCCGGTCTCCGGATGAAAGTCAAAATAACACTAATCAATCTTCGACCACCCAATGCCTAGTACTACATCGCTTGTAGAGGCGTACCGATCGAACTTTACAAGAAACCCAGGTGTTTTGGAGGGCGGATGAAATCCGATCCTTAGGAATTGCTTCGAAGGGTCATCGGGATCCCGCTTCATTCCCCAGAAGTTAGCCGGATCTCGGACGATTTCCTGGGCAGCTTCATTTGTAGGGACAAGATCGAAGACATTCCGCTCGTCCTGGCCTGCAGAGATGCTGGCATCAGTTCTATCGAACAGTCAGCGATGCCAAATTTAGAGATTGGGGCTATGCCCGTACATATCCTCCCAGACCTGCTGAGAATGCTTTTTGATCTTATTTCTGAGTCGTTTGAACGACTCAGTCGCCCCCTCGCCATAGTAAGGCGACATGTAAATGCCGAAAAGGCCCCAAAGAGAATATGCCTTGTTTTCTTCACGCTTGGTTTCTCGTTTACTCTCATCAACGGAGAAAGAAGACAAAGGTTCTCCTCGAAGAGCACTGATAGGGACCCCTGTTACTTCGTGGACTTGTTGTTCGAGTGTACTTTTATCGCCTAGTCGTGTGGCCTCCTTCGAGAAGAACTCAACCGATCTTGGAGCAATAAGCTCTTGGAGGGTCCAGCCTCGAGTAAACCATCTGCTCTTTCGAAAAGCTGATTCCCATCCGGAGCTGCGCGTCGAAACATCTGACAAGTACGCATAGGGAGGAATGTTGTTGACCAAATTTTTGGTGAGGCTGAATTCGCCATTGGTTTTCAGTTCCAAAAGACGCATAATTGTCTCGAGCGTCCTAAGAGTGGATAGATTGATCAAAGAGAAAAGACGACACAGCGAGTCTGGCTCTCGCGGTAGGAACAACAGCTTTGGAATTGAAAGCAGATGAGAGATTGTACCAAATTGCAAGAATAGCAGGGTGGAACTTGAGCGTACATCTTCGCCTGGTGCTTGGTAGGAACTGCGCTAAGCGTTGGATTCCCACAGCAGGCAATAAATCTCGATACAACTCATTCAGCAGGGTCGGCATGCACGTTGCTAATATTTCGAGCCCAGACTTTGGACCGCATTGGAGTCGAATAAAACTGCATTGTCGCCCTGGTTGGGCGTAGTAGACGAGAAGAGAAACTCAGGTCAGAGAATCTGGCCCACCAGTACAGCAAAGCATTTAGAATACTTGTGCCACCCCACCACTTTGCGCTTTCGCGCTTTGCCGTGCACCGGAGGAAAATCACTATATGTGACTGGTGCACAATCTTTTGATCATCACCAGTTCACGACACTTCCAACTGCCAGCAACGAAATATCAGACACATAATTTCGCTTCCCGATTCCTACTTTGCATCCTCGCATCCACAGCCTCCGAGCTCACTTGCATATTATGCCGTTAACATAGCTAGGAAGGTTCCACCATCAATCGAGACTAAAGGCGATGCGAACGGTAGCATAGTGAGTGACGACACTTACATAGAAGGAACGCCAGAGCCAGAGCCAGAGAATCAAGAGGCATGGCTAGACTGGGGCCGAAAACGCAACGGGGAGGAGTAGTATCAGGAAAAAGTAGCTTGCTGTGAAGCTGCAAAAAAAGCACGACGTCAAGAGGAAGAGTACGAAAAGGCTGAATATGCGAAATTGGAGGCAATAAGGAAACTTCAAAAGACGAACCCTTGGGAGGGTGAACGTCAAATAAGAGAGAACAATCTTCAACTACAAGGATTTACTCAGGCGCAGATTGACGCATCAAACCAACCTCTTCCTCCAGAACAAGTTGAGAGCAATTGGGACGGGTTTTCTACTATTCTCCGAGGGAAAGTTTTACAACCTGCCACCACAAAGCGCGCGAATGATCGCACGATCCGCCGCCGATTCAACCCAACCGCGCCTGACATCAATGTCAAAGTTCTCTCGTCAAAACGTCACATCACAAGACAACGAAGGGAATGCAATCAAGTGCGAGCAAGTCGAAGACTCGCTGGTAAATCTCCCGAATTTGGCATGTTAGGATCACTCCACGAACACTTCCTACGCAATCCTTCGACGCATAAGCGCAATCCTGCGGGCCCTCGCAACGAGAAGAAGTCAAATCGTAATCGAGCCCGCAAGCATCGAGGACCCTTTTAAGGCCCCGAAAAACGCTATTCAGCACCGGAGATTCACAGGATAAGGCCCCTCAACAAACGTTCCTACATTCACGTCAACCGGGAGACGCTCATCAGCTTCATCACCAACAGCCGACCACAACCCCCCGCTACAGGCTCCCGAGATCGTTGTCAGGAAACTTCAGCCTTGCCTCGAGACTGTCATCATTCCTTACATCAATGGCACAGTTCAGTCTTCACACCCTCCATATTCTTTCCATTACGAGTCTGCCTCAGCCTTCGTGCATCGATCTTACAGTTGTTGCAATTTATATCGTCTTCTTCCTAGCAGGTATTTGCAAGGTAAGGATTGTACTCTGGGGTCGCACGTTAGCTAACGCGTTTACAGCTATATCCTCCCACAGGAGATCGCCGAACAGTCAGACATTCAACGAGAATAATACAGCACCGTCTCAAGATTTCGATATAAAGGAACACCTCAACAGAGAAGCGACGCGTGGAGAGACTTAAAGTCAAAGGAAAGGTGGAATACAATGTGAATGTTTGTAGACAAAAAGAAGTGTCGACTTGATAATCCTTTACAAAGACTTAATCTGTTTTGAGTTAGTAGTGATAAGCTGTATAAATCCTAATCTCAAGATAGACCTACGGGCTCAGATGCGTGGGTTTTGAAACAAGTAATGTTCATGAAAGATGGATAGCACGATCAACGTGGTTCTGTGGGTTTATATTGTTCTTGGCTTTAAGGATTTAAATACTGATGGGTCTGTGGTCTTCGCGATAATCTCAAGTTGCCTAAATGAATGACGATGTCTGAGTAGATATTTTAAAGGGGCGCGGCATTGCTCGTGAATACCGACATATACAAAGCCTTAGAGCTTTTGCGGCATTGTAAAAGTCTTACGTTGTTTTAGTGATATCGTTCATCTCTTTAGTAATGCTTATATCCCTTAGATAAGAACAGCGAGGAATAACTGTCCCTGAGTCAAGACGGACTCCATTACCGCGACAACAGAGCCATGAGACCAAGGCTAATGCTTCCAGGCCAGTACAACAACAGGCACCACAATAGCCACAATTAACATGATGAGAATACTGCCCACCAAACATAGACGCCATTTTATACTCCTCCACAACAATTTCTTGCCTCTTGTAAGGGCATCACTACCATATTCTTAGGAAGATACAGCTAGACTCCCAGCTATCCCGTTTAGAGATTGCAAATTCTCTCCACGTTCCGACTCTCTCCAAATATTTTCCTGCACTATGCCGACAGTATCATTAAGCCGCTCTTGGAACATGCCATTCGCCATTTTAATTAATAGAAAACTAAATCAACTCTGTCGAAATATTGAGATACAAAGTTGTGGGAATGAACAAATCAAGAATATATACCATGTAGCTAATCAAGGCACAAATCATAGATTATAATTAGAATGTGAGTTTCAGGGTGTCAAACTGGGCTCCCCCTTATGCCTATTGAATAATGTTAAGTGTTGTAATTTTAGCTCTGGGAGACAGAGCTTGATCCTCTAAAGGGAGCCGTGTTTAGCACCTCGTTTTAAGTCATATTTATATCCTGGCTTGCGTCATTTTCTGCTTTGTGCACTAAGTGCGAAACAACTTCAGGCCTTTTCTTCTCTCGAACAACTCAAAATGCAGCAAGTGCAAAACTGGGTAAAGATAGGAGCTTTGTTGGCTTTCTCCTTCGCTGCTCTTTGTTGTACAGTATTGGGAATCCATGTACTGGCCGAGGACAAAACCTCAAAAGCCGGAATTGCGACTTCAATTGTGCGTACCTGCCCCTCTTGTAATATTCTTGCTTTACTAATAAGTTCCTAACGCAGTTCAACTTCAATCTCTCGAATATCCATCTACAAAACTCCTCGGCCGAGCCACATGTCGTTCCAGTACGTGGTCTATTCCAACCATTCCAAAGCGAAGTTCAAAGCGCGAAAAGCATCCTCAACACGGCCGTTTCGGGTGCTGCAAGTGCTGCAGCCACAGCTGTGTCTAACATCAAAGCAATAATCCCAAGAAATTGTTCGCTTGGCACCGAGCAGTTCTATATTAAGTTCGAAAGCAAAATAAACTGCACCGACTTTCCATTTAATATTTCCAATATAGTACCAAAAGCTACTGCGAAATTTGTTAGTAATAAAGTCCAATCTCTTAAGCCTCTCGAAGGGATTTTGGCAAAAGCTATATTTGTAAATATTTAAAGCTATTTAATTCTAGGGCTAATATTTATATTAGCTATAGTACTTATATTTATCTATTTGTTTTTCAAGCTTATGCATTTTGCTACTAGTTTGCTAAAATTGGCGATTTGTTTCCTTACTATATTTTATTACTTTCTTTTTCTTAAACCTTACTTTATAATATATTATACTTAATTAAAGATCCAGGAATTCAAATCTATTATTAGAGTAGAGAAAAAAGATGTAAATTATTTTATTTTAAAAACTATTATTTATGCCGGGGTTATAATATTATTTACAATAGTTATATCTCGCTTTATATAAAAGGAATATAAATTTACTTATATTTATTTCTATTTTATTTTCTTCAAAATAAGTTTATAGCTAAGCTATATTAACTTTGTATTAAATTCATCGCTATTTAAACTTATTCAAGTATACTTTTAGTTTCTATTAAACTAATAATAACTAACTAAAGTATTTTTACTATTATTTTTAAAAAACCTCTAGATTTGTAAAACGAATTGCAGTGCGACCGCTAATAGATTACTATAATCAACGCTTGAGAAGTCTCGCTTTTAAATAAAGTAAAAGTAGCATCGATTCGTTAAAACCACTTCTTCAAGCGTGGGAAACTAATTAAAGTAATACATTATATCCTTCTCGAACTAGCCTTTATCTCCGGTAGCTTTAAATATTATAAATTGATTTATAAGCGTTAGATCTACGATGAAACGCGAGATCTTAATATTTAGTTATACGTCCCGCTTCGTAATATAAATAAAGTCGTATACTTAATTAATATAAAGTGCTCTCGATTCGAGAAGACTAAGAATATATATTATAGTATACTTTAAAATTTTTTTCGTTACCGAACGAGAATTATAGTAAACGTGCAAAGCTACTAGTAATAAGAAACGTACTAGCCTATCGTGCCACCATTCCCTAAAGCAATTTTCTCTACTAATAGCACGCGTATCTAATGAACTAATCTCTTATACGATATTCTGAAGCTCGATAAATAGTTTAGGGAATAAAACGAAGCGGTAAAATATAATTAATAAAGGAAATAGTATAGAAGTTTTGTTTTTATCTTTCTAATATTAACCTTTTTTTATAGAATAAATACTAGTGTTTAGGTAATGTAAGAGAGCCGAAGTCGAACCCTCGAATGTAGAAGGGTATCGAATATAACTTTCTTTAAAACGTATAATCGACTTCTTATTTAATAAAATAATAAATTAGTTAGATTAAAGCTTATCCGCGAAATAAAGCCTTAATACTAAGGTATATTTTTAACTTATATTACAGAAAGATAATTACCAAAAGCCCTATATAAGATTCGTGTTATTATTATAAAATACGAATAATATTTTTTCTCCATACTACGCTTTATATAGAAAAGGAGATAAATATTTAAATTGCGTAGATAAAGTCTCAAATTAATATAATGGAACTATAAGATTAAATATCTAGTTTAAACTTAATTAAAATTGTGACGATTCGTCGCATATGCCTAGCTAGCTGCCTCGGGCAGCTAGCCCCTATTCTCGTGTATATAAGACCTCTGCCGGCCGAAGCCTCCATTCGGCACCTTAATATTCTAAGCATTGTTCCC
>VXCB01000257.1:0-28333 GCA_009613015.1 Mollisiaceae sp. DMI_Dod_QoI | reverse complement strand
AGAAAGAAAGGTTCCTAGGAGGAACTGTAAGACTAAATACAGAGCGAGCGCATCGAGCGCATCGCACTAGACCAAATACGCTATGTTACGCGAAGGTCACGTGACGACTCGTGACCCCCTTCAAAACCGTCCCTCGAACTGTCTCCCAAACCGCCCTGAAACCGCCCTGTGTCACGTGCTGGTCTTTGTCTCACGTCCGCTAGACGTGACAATTTTAAATTAATTTTATATAAAATAAAATAAGTAATTTTATATTTTATTTTATAAAATCCTTTTTAAAATTATTTTATAATTCGTAATTTTTATATTATTTTTATTTATAATACTCGAAATATTTAAATAATATTTTATTAATTATTTTTTTATTATAATTATTATAATTATTTAAATTTAAATACTTCGTTTGTTTATTTTTATTACAAATATATTTTTTATTATAAAAAATTACTTTTTAATACTTATTTTCATTCTCGTTATTAAATTAAATTAATTATATTATCGTAGCTTTAATTATATAAAGTTATAAAAATTATAATAAAATCGAAAAATTAAAAATTAAAAAAATATAATATTTTAAATTTAATTTTTAATAATTATTATTAATATAAAATTATTTATTCGTAAATATTTTTATTTTATATAATAAATATAACTTATATAATAAATCGAAAAGTATAAATTTTTTTACTTAATTTATTAATATAAATTTTTAAAAATTTTATTATAATATTAAAATTATATTTTTATATAAAGTAAATTTTATATAATTCGTTAATATTTAAAAATATTATATAATTTTCTTTAATATAATAATTATAAAAATTTTATTATATTATATATTAAACTTTTTATATTTTTACATTTTTTAATATTAATTCTAATTATTTTATAATTATTAAATTACTAATTAATATTAGTATTTATATTAAAAATAGTATATTATATATAATATAACTCGAAATATTAAAAGTAAAAGTAATTTACTTTTATTATTAATATTTAAGAAGTAAGTTTAGCTAGGGGGGAAAGGAGCTTGAGGATATACTCCTTTGCGCTCGCCCATACTAGTCCGAATACGGCTAGTCCGCTCGCTTAACTACTCCACGTGACTTCCGTCTATGCTAACCTATGCTAATGAATATGTACGTAATTATTTGGAAAGAAAGAGAAAGAGAATAATTTGGTTGATCTTCGTTAAAAGTTTGGATTTTGGGATTGAGTTTGGAGTTTCGAGATTGGAGATTGGGATTGAGATTTAGATTAAAATCTAGAAAAATGAGTGAGTGGGGTAAGTAAGTAAGATTAGCAAGGGATGGGCGGTGGGCGGTGGGAAGTGATGTGAACGTGTTATAGGTATTATATAAGTTCGAAGGAAAGCGGATGAGGGATGTAAAAGGGATGTATTAGTGAGTTGAGTTATCAGAATTACAATTGGATTCGGACATGAGATTTATACGGTGTATAGTATTAAATACAAGAATAACGCCTAATAATGGATGGATAGGTATTCTACTTATTATTATTATGTATCGAATTGTATTGAAATTCTAGGTAGAGGGGCTTATGGATAAGTGATTTTATTAAAATATTTATTTTCTTATCTTAGCTTAATTTTTTGTTTCTTATTTCTATATACAGTACAGTACATCTATCCATTAATCCATCTAACACATATCCTATCCCTCCACCTCCACCCTCCAGCTCTCTCATCACTCATCACTCAACACCATCTACAAAACCACCAATCACCAATCACCAATCACCAATCACCAATTCCAAAAACGAAATTCTAGTCATTCATTCACACCACCTCCTCTTCATCATCCCTCCTTCCTTCCACTACACACCCGATCCTAATACCTCCCATCGCCACTACCACCACAATCTCACCTCCTCACCTCCCCTCGCCCACAACGGAAAAGAAAAAGCTCAACGGTAATCTACATACGTACTGTACACAGCACCTCTCATCCAAGGGTTAGCTACACTACAAATACAACGATTATCCTTTCACGTTTCTTTTCGTTTCGTTTCGCGTTCCCAATACTCACCTCGATCCCAAGCAGAATTCAGCGACTGAGGATTGAGATTGAGATTAGGGTTATGATCTACGGTAAGTAAATTCGTAAGGAGGGGAGGAGGGGAGGAGGGGAGGTATCGATTCTCCTCTGTGCCAGAGTGACCTATGTATGTATGTACTGTAAGATAACTGCGATCTGGTTCGTTCGTGGAAAGGGGTGTGGGTGTCGACTACAATGAGGGCTTGGCTGGGTCAGCATTACTTCCCGTTCCAGATCCAGTTCCAGTTCCACTTGAAAGCCGTGCTACGCCGAGGAGACGAGTCAGAGTGCGTGCGTCTAAGGGGGGAGTATCGGCAACTTCTTCTTCTTCTTCTTCTCCGGGTACGAGTATTTGTGGTGCTGGTGCCGAGTTGAAGGCGAACGAGCGAGCGGGCCGAAGTCCGGCTCACTAGGTAGGTAGCGATGGTTGGTTGGGGCGTGTGTTGAAGGGGATAGATAGACAGACAGACAAACAGACATTGGTAATTCCAGCCAATTCCACTCCTGGGTGGGTTGAAGGAAGGCGACCGGTGCGTCGAGTTCCTCTGATGGTAGGAACGACGAGATAGAATTCTTCTGCTAATTGATGGGTGGACGGACCAAAACGTGGAATAACTCAACCGAGATCTCGATAGATTGTAGTGCGGGATGGGAAATAACGTCGCCGACATGAAAGACCCTGATTCCGATTTCTGGTGGATAGAGGAGGAATGTTATGTTGGCTGGGGTGGGGGTTATTATCTGTGCTTTTGCTATTGGGGGTTTTGGTTTGAGGTTTGGTTGGAGCTAGACTTGAGGATGAGAAGCTTGGGCAAATTCTAAAAGAGAAGTAAGGGACAAGATGGATAAGTTCAGACTCGGTGATTCTTGAATAATGATTTAATTGTTCAAAGCTGGTACAAAGATGCATTCGTCCCACTTGGTCTTTCGTCACATTTATTTTTGCTTTTGGAATTGACAATTGTCCTACATCATTGCCTCCAAGGAAAGCTCACCTTGTCTCGTGGATTCGGAGCCGAGTAAGGGTACGTAACATGGGCTGCTGTAAGGCCGAATCGTTCGAGGAGAAATTCTCATGAGGCAAGACTCGGCAGAGATGATTTCCCTTCTGATTCGAGAGTTGCTATCTGCAACAATCGTATCGACCTTGGATGAGACAGCGAGTTAGAGTGGGAAGATACGTGCTCGTCACATACAAAAACTTGCCGTGCTGCTGCCACGCTGATGACAGAGAGACATGCAGCTCAAGAACGAACGAGGGAAGACTGACTCTCGTTCTCCCGGATTATTCGGTCCGTCTACCTCGAGAAGAGGTGTGTTTGGCAGGACAAGAAGCTTCATGTTCGAGACAAGCAAATTGCCGACGCTCAACCAGCGCCAATAGAAAGTCATAACATGTTGTGGCGTAAGGATGCATATGCGGTGCGACGACGTCTCAACTTGGCGATTGGCGACCGAAGTTAGACTGGTCGAAGGCAACCAGCAAATAAACCCGTGTCCGATGCCATGGAGTAGGTAGGCACCGATGACTAAGTTTAGATAAAGCTCCACCAGCTCAATAGTAGCGGCCGATGTGGAGAACTAGTGGCGGATATGCAAGGGTCGTGCAAAGCGCCCTCTTCGTGATAGGACAAGAGCGTCGTGTTGCGACCCATGCGTGAGACCTACAGCACGAGAGTCAGCACCGTAAAGCCCGGATACGACGAGAGATGAAAACAATAAATATCAGATATCACCACGTCTGAATTTACCTGTAGATTTTCTGACCGTGCAACATCCGTTTTGAAGCCGAGCATCATCCATCAGTCTGGAGAAATGGCTGATCCACGATACGACAGACTCAGAGAGTTAACAGCCCTTACCCCTCGCCGATTTTACATTTCAGCAAGCCCACCCTTTGGCGTCGGCTTGTTGATCTTTGGCCACGAGAATGAAGATTATGATGAAGATAGTTTGGAGGAATTGTTCAACATGTCTGATCAGATACGCAACTGCAAGCCCGGAATCTGGACATCCATAGCGCGAAAGCTTCCTGATGCAGAGCCTGAAATGCCAGACTACGAATGTATCCTTCGCTGGGTTTCCGACGGATCTATCGACATTTCGCAGTCTGTTGAAGATTGGAAAGCGTATGAAGAAGCTACGCGGGAAAGTGATGCAAACGTCAAACTCTCGGAGATCGTACCGCCAGGCACGAAATGGAGACGCTTCGGTAGCTATTATGATGATGGTGGCGTTTGCACCATCGTCTCTTCGGAATACCTGACGCACAAAGCTGCTCGAGCTATTATGTTTGGAGACCCTGAAAGTGAAGAAGAGCTGGACTTTGGTTACTACCTCGAATCGTTATCGTTAAACGGTGCCGATATTGGTGTCAGCGCAGAGCAAGAACGATTTACCATTGGAGGAATGAACTGTTCGTACTCATCGTCACGTGTTTTGTGCTAGCTAACTCGAGATCCAGTCTTCCAGGACGAGGTTGGAGGTCCTCCTCGAATTGCGGTGGCGGAAGAGAATGGGCAGGTGGTTGCGGTGAGATTCTATGAAGGAGGTGAGGATTGGGAAGAGGAAGGAAGCGAGAAAGGGTTCGAGTCCGACGGAGGAGATAAGGAGGAGGCTGAGGAATAACGCGGTATTGCATGGATTGGCCCACGGTAACTAAGACTGCTCGTCCCTAGCAACCGTATCTAGTGAATTTCTGCCTAGAAATATGGTAGATTGTGTCTACCTGAATGGAAATTATCATATGATCAAGAATCCGAGCAAAGAAAGAATCATCCACCCAGTCTATAGTTGTTCCCGAAGCTATATGGAGCAGATGCAAACTATGAATTTCGTTCAATTGTTTCCAATCATCCCACAATACCTTACCTTCCCAGGTAACATTGTCGCCGTACCTTCGTTTCCTCCAACACTAGCAACACCCCCCTTCGCTTAATCGAACTCCTTATAAATTCCAATAAACAAAAAATTACTAATGAGAACCAGCTCGTTTAGCTCACTTGAAAAAAGAGAGATTAATAACTGCCTAATGCAGCGTCCGAAATTGACAGTAAACTATCGGCTCGACATATGGTGCGGAACCCACCTTAAAATACGTGTACGAAAAACCTATTCAATTAGGTTCTCTACTTAGGCCCCACTACCAGCGTGTAGGCCTTTGAGAGTTTTGCTATTTCGTACCTTGCTTGGATTTTGAGGGTCTTGCTGGTACGTTTTTATTTATGTCTTTATTCCCGGACTTGAACTGCGCTCTGGATTCGAGAATGGCGCGCGTGTTTGTCGTTTTTAGGAGCTGTAATTATCTTCTTTGATCACCTTGGTGTCATCATAATTTGAAGACGCTCTTGGACTTTGTTGGGATGTTGTAGTTGTTGTTTAAGCTGTTGTGGGAATGGAAGAACCTGTGTGAGGGTTAGTTTGAGGAAAAGGGAAGAAGAGAGCGTGGATCGCGAGCGTTATGGATGGCTCGAGCGTTTTGGTCGATTGTGGGTGTGGGTGCGGGTCACTTAGATCACATCTCTCAGGTCTTGGGACGTTTTGATTCGGAATATCTAATGTCTAATGTTGAAAATAGTATTGTATAGCATAGTATAATGCTAAAGCCTAGGATATATTTTTGGTATGTAGAGATGTATGGAAGGAGGGAGGGAGGGAGAAGGGTAGGGATGAATGGATGTAGATGGGTGTAGGGAGGTGGTGGGTCCGACGGGATGGGATGGGATGGGGGAGCTGGAGGTTTATTTGAATCTTCTCTTTGGTTGCTTGGTTGTTTTCTTGTTGGTAAGCGTGAACATCAACGCATCAGCTAGTTCCAACTACCGATGAAGTGAGGAAGAAACGTTAATTGAAGGAGTGGAGCAGGGACTGTCGAATGATGAATACGAATACTTAATGGCCAAATTCCAAAGTATATATTTTGATTGGAATTTGGAAAGGAGGAAGGGGAATGGTAGGAATTTGGAGATAAAAAGAAGAGCAAAACAAAGCAAGCGCGGGTAAGATTTGTAGAAAGGGAAGCAGTCTTTTTTTTGTATTCGAGATTCGAAAGTTAGATGAGAGAGACGGGATGGTTTTTGAGTACATGCAACTATAGCTGTAGATGTGTAGGGCGGCCGTTCCTGTATATGATCGACGTGTGATGTATGATGAAGCACCGGCGTTGATAGATCTATTGGAGATAGAGTGAGTGGTCGATGATATGATATAATTCGCCTAGATCCCATCCGTCCTCCCATCCAATAACCGCGCCTGGTGCGTCGATGAGGGGAGAAAGCAGCCTTGGACATAGACATCAGCCCTTGCAGTAGAAAACGCCTTGTCTCGATTCGAATACAGACAAACGATAGATAATACCACTTTATTTGTTGTGTTGTTGGTTGTTGGTTCTATTCTAGCACATAGGTACTGTTCGCTCGCTCACTTTAACCTAATACATTACAGTCAGTCAAGTATACTGATACTCATTAACGAAAAAATAAAGGGGATAACTTATTGTGGTCGACGTGATGTGAAAAGTGAAATGCCTCTCGATGCGTAGTTGCTTTCGTTGGGAATTGAAGGGAAGGGAAGAGAGCAGAGGGAAGAGAAGGTTAATAGAGGCGGGAAATGTGTGCGTTGTGTGAATTTGATTTGGAGCTGATGGTTATTGAAAGACGACAAGAGGTGAGATAAGGAAAAGGAAAGAAGTTGAGAGCCTGAGGTCAGCTGGCTGGCTGGCTGAGGTTTATGATGTAGCTAGGGATTACTGGACTGGTAGTCGAGTGGAGCATTCCTAAGTCTTGGGATTCAAGATTCGGGATTCAGGGTGTGTGATGAGTTATGTTAAGGTGTTTGTTTGGTCTTGTTTATTCTGTAGCTGAGCCTGTCTGTGAGTTGGACATCTGGCAACGTAAGTATGCGCCGTTTTGAAAGTCCTACTCCACATCGTCCTCGAAGCAGCCCAATCTCTTCAGAATCCGAAAAAAATTCCGATTTCCTCCTCAAATTAATTATCAACCAATGAATCCGTGCCCGACCCCTTTTCCTCCAATAATCGACGAATCGGTCCAGGCATTAGACCAATGGGATCAGGGTGTGACCGAATCGCCTAATTGAGCCATTTTCAAAGCCCTGTGCGCTGTTTCACGAGGTGTCTCCGGGGCTCGCTTAGCTTGATCGCCCCCCTAATTATTATCTCAAAGCGGGAGAGCGGGAGAACCAGGACCACTCCCAAGCTACAAAACTAATGAATTATATTAAATCCCGAGCCTTAAAGTAAATATAGTTTGTATAAATAAGAGGTTCTAGTATTGGATAGTATTAAATTCTTGAATACTAAAAATTTAAAATAAAAAAAGTTTTATAAATTAATTAAATTATAATATCTAGCTACTCCAATAAGCTATTAATGAGTAAGTTACTCTGTAAGCATATTATAAATATAGTTACTTCGAAAGCAATTTAGTATATTCCAAAATCAAAAAGTATTTTTCTTTTTCTATTCTGCGGGCCCTGTTGGGCCCTGATTCGAAGCAAAGCAGCCAGCCCACTCCACTCCGCTGCGCTTAACATTCTTCCTGTCCACCAATCACGTTCCAATGACTTGCTGTTAAAGTCATTGGTCAAAAGCTAGCGTCTCAGGTGAGAATTGTTGCACATCGAGAAGCCAGAGCTCCACTTTCGCCCTGTTCTCCGAACAGCTTCATCGTGTCCTGAAATGGGAAAAGCCGGTACATTCCTGGGTTTCTGCTCTCATCGATACCATGATGAGACTTATATCACGCTGGAATGCGAGGGAAGGTATGGCCCGAGTGAAATTGATTCTTTTTTGCTTTTCTCTCATACATTTTGAGCTCAACGTATCATTTTACCGGTATCTTATTCTCAATCATACATACTGCCTCATGCTCTTTCATTGCTGAACACTCTTCCGGCATCCTGTCCCTCCTTACCCCAATCAGCATCATCCAGCTCAAAAGTACGGGTCCCAATCCGAAAAAGGTATAGCAAATCAGGCAGTCTGATCGACGTTCACCCCCCACGAGTTCACGTAGCGTTTGAGAACTTCACTGTCATCCAGAAGAATTGTTGCACATCGCACATCACAGGGGCCACTGGAGAAAAGCCGGTGTGGCATTCTGAGTGGGTTTTGGAACCTTGGTTTGGTGATTCGGATTCAGAGGCTGAGAAGCTTAGGCTCGGACTGAAACAAAGTGGCCAGTGCTCTGCTGTCTGCTGTTTTTCTCCACCAGTCTTGGCCCACCAACCAGATGGTTCAGTTGTGTAATTCGAGAACCTGCTGCCAATGAGAAATATGGCCTCTCGCATACCGAGACAGGAAGTGGAGACAGTGAACTTAAGGAGTGAGCCATCCTATCCGTCTACTAATAATCAAATTGATTGAGTAAAGTGTTCTCGAAGTGCTATTCTTGGGTGCAAAAATACCTATTTTAAGGTTAAAATCCGTGGGAACAAAGTAGAATCTCGAGACAATTTTAACTTTATAAAGATGAGTACAATTCTTTTACAATACTTAATTATACATAGTATACGTACAGAAGGTGTAGAAGTCTTGAAATTGTATTTTAATCAAAGATAAATCTTCGATTTGATTGGTGAAGCGTGAATTTTGGGCACGCTTAAGGATTTTCAGCAGCTGATCCGCTAATCAGCTCCAGCCATTCATTCAGCTAGCACTCCTCTATGCGACCAATCAGCTGAGATTCTTGCTTAACTAATGATTGACTGGCTGACTTAACGGTAACTCTATGCCTGAGCGGGATCATTTGAGTGGCTATGAAGCTTTGGGGATGTGACTTCATTCTGATCCATTACGCGGAATGGGACTTCTTCATCCCTTGAGATGGAGTGAGTCTCTGCACCGAAAATTCGAGATAGATGTGCCGTGTGGTGCATGAAAAGGGTACAAATGGTTCGGGGTGAAATAGGAAGTTCATTCAGTCTTGGTTCACAATGCACGAGCATTTCTCCCGTCTCGCTCAGACACGGCCACTCCATATCACTATCCTGTAACTTCTTAACCACTTTGGTACTCCAGCTCCGATCATTACGCATCCTAGTCGTTCAATCTCTCTACGGAGTATTCCCATCCCTCACTTCATCGAGAGACGTCATCCGCGCCAAATATGGTCAAGTCTGGGGCCGGGACAAGCTATTTCGAAGCTCCACGGGGCTCACGGCATAATATATCTCCACGTCTCCCACTTCCTATGGCAGAACGCGAAAAGATCAGAGCTTGGCACCATCTCCATTCCTTCAATTCGCCTCAAAGGAGTTCAGATTGGTACCTTGAGCAGCGAACCACAACTCTAGGGATTCAGAAAAACACTCCAGAACTCATAATCACATGCCTCTATCCCCAACGCCCCACCTCTACCACACCTCCAGGCACCTGTCATGACTCCCAGCTCCTAGAAAGCGAACGGATGCTCAGGGAATGATCCGCGAGAGTCATAAGTGCTTTTTCCTCCCAATATAAGAAGAAGATCTAAATTCGGAACGGTACGGGACGGCCTCGTGCATTAGTGTATTTGCGAGATGCAACAAACTGCTCGCTGATGACCGTGAGCAGTGAGCTCTTTTCTCATGGTCTGTGTGTGTTGATGGCCTGGGCGGAGGTGACACGAGCTAGGCGTGATAGTCTTCGTTCAAGTCGAACTCGAACCGAGTGACAAGTCTGAATCTTCAACAGACTTTCTAACCAGTAAAGAATAAGCATCTCTTCACTCCAGAAAGATACATGTACAGGCGATACTCACTCCCACCCTTTCCTCCCTTCTCATGATCAAGCCTCGTCATTACCCCCTAAACAAAGTTCTCACCTCACGCTCACCCGACCTCTCACCTCACATCGCCTCGCCTCGCCTCAAACCACCACCTTCGCCTGGCAACCACTCCCAGAAACCGAGCCAATCACATCCCCTTAGCCCTCCCCATCCCTTTCCCACGAGTCCGGATCCAATCCGGCACCCAAACGCCCATCCCATCACATCCCATTCCCCAATAAAGCTTTGTTGCACGTCGCAAAAAAGGGCATTCTGCGCCCCGCAAGGGCGTTCGTAGCGCCCTGGACGCCACGACGTCTCACTTCATCCCAATCAACTTACCCCCCTGCCGGATGTGCTATCCACACTTCGCTTGTGACGCATTTTGCTTTTGAGGTCTAGACTGATGTCTTGGGTTGTGAGAGAAAGATATCGTTTTTTGGGCCAGTGCGTGGAAGGAATGGTTAGGTTCGTTAGGTCCCGCAGTTGGGCTGAAGTTGGGCAGCTTGGATGGCAGTGGTTGGTAAGAAGCCTGGAGTGGAGTAAAAGATGAATGGAGGCATGGGCCTCGTTATCGCTATGTGGGGAGTCTGACGTTGTTGAATCTCCCTCTGCTTGGCATTTACTTTCAGTGGAGTTTGAACATTCTCTTGCTCAAGCGACTTTGATATTCGTCGAGTCTTGAGACATTGTCTCCATTTCCAAGAATCTTGATTTTCAAGTTTCCTTTTACGAAATAGTTTGAGCTATGTTGCACATCCTATTGGAAAGCATCGGTTCAAACACTTATCTCCTCTTGGATAGTCCAGTCGCACAGCACTCTTCTAGAGCTTTCTATGATTCACGCCAAGCTCTGTTTCACAAGATCTCCACAGCAGAAGACTTTTGTTGCATGTCTATATCTCTTCGCTCCGCCCGGAATCTTCTCTCCTGTCACTAAACCTGCCCTAGATCGTCCTATGATGCATGCTCATTTCTTAAACTTCGGTTTGATTTGATACTTCAGATTTCTGTTGCACATCGCTTTTCGGTTCGCATGCCGAATACGTTATACGCACTTCTATTTGAGACACGTCAAAGAAAGAGGCCAGAATGGCAGGTTCTGATTTCAACTCTCTTGTTATCATACCATCTTTTGACTAGTGTGTGGAAAAATATGGAGAACAGTGACTTTGTTACATGTCGAGTCCAGCCCTATAACTCCACTTCTACTTAGCAGCGTCTTCGGTCTAAACAGAAATCGGAATGTCTAGAGTTCTAGATATAGAACTATCTTTTAGATTACATCGCACCGCCAATGAAGGCAGCAATATGAATATTTGTTGCACATCGAATCGGTGATCTGCAAAAGAGGTAAGACTAGAGAGTAGGATCGAACCAAGTTCGAGGACTCCTAGAACTCTTGGAATGTTGGACCATGACACGTAGACTTTTCTTATAGGTTATTCTCGAGCTAGGAAAGTCTTCAGATAGGAGAGATATGTTGCACATCGCAAAAGAGATCAACAGCGTATTGCCCGTCAGGGGAAGAGCAGGTGATCGCTTGATCAGGGGGGAATTAGTTTCAGAGCGCGGTAAATTGTCCCCGATTCAAGACATTTGATCCGAAATTTGGAACATAAGGGACAGCATACGTACTTACAGCGGCTTGTATTCACACACTGTAGGAGATCTAGCATCAACGGCAAGGTCTCTGAAAAGTAGTTCTCCTTTCTTCCTTTCTTCCTTTCCCCATCCTCTGAATTTTTACTTGAGAACTGACTGCACCTCATTCTCTTTAATTCTCAAATATCACCGAGACATAAACAATACCCTTCCCACAGTTATCGGCCATCCAACGAAATATGTAGCATCCTTAGTGATAGCATTCAGAGTTGGTTGTGTACTAACCTATCATGGAAACGTTCTATGAGAGAATCTTGTCGATTCGAGCATACTCAGAAACTATAAGATAAGTATCTGCTCCCTGCAGCGACGGGTCCTCTTGAATGAGAATTGTTTTTCTTTCTTTCTCTCTTTTTTTGCAAAGATCTTTTGCCCTAAGCTATTGGAATCTCGCAAAATTTCACGTAGAAGAGGAGAAATGTATCTCATCCCGAACTTCCATACAATTCAAGTAGCGACTAGAACACGTCATAGAACGCCTTCTACACTTTCTGAACAATTCTCGTCTCTGTTTCAACATTTGCAATTTTCGCCTCTATGAAAACCTGCCAATTCCTATCTCAAGGTCTGTAATCTTCCCTTCTTAAAAAAAAAAAAACCGCAAATTTCTCCAAATATCTGCAACTCCCTAAAAAAGGTCCTAATCTGGATAATGCGGACTAGCGTCATAGTTATTCCCAAACTCTCGGGACGTTGCACATCGTGATCAGCCATACAGCCCCACTCCACTTAAAGTGTTTACCTTCTAGCCAGAAGTTTAGAAATCCAATCTTCTAGAACTCACTCAACTCCACTAATAAACATCACACATACAGAAATTGTTGCATATCGCAAACGTGACAAGCAAAACAAGGAAGTCGGCTAGAGGATTCGTCTAGGCAATTTTGGACAACTTCTTAGATGACATGAGCTCCACTCTCAGACGAATTTCGGCCCAGGAAGGCAGATATGGGGGATTCTGTTGCATGTCGCAGAAGATCAGCATCGTATTGTCTAGAAAGAGAATGGTGAGAGTGAATTTTAGATGAGAGGTTGGAGAAGAATAAAGCTATGATTCGGCTCAGCTAAGGGATATCTCATGGAGACATGACGTTATCATAGGTCTGCTGCGGAAAGATCAGATTCAGTCATAAAACTCACTTCAAGTTCAGAGTTTCTGCATCATCTATACACTCGATTCTCTTTGAAGTGGCTTGTTCTCGTTACAATGACAACGAATCAGGCTAATGTGCATACTCGTGATAATCAAAATGAAGAAAACGGCACATTGTCACGATGTTCAGTACCCGTAGACTACCTTTCCGTGACACAACCCTCCAGGCTTAGATGTAGCTGAATGTAGCTAATACATTTCGTCATCACGACCAAAGACTCTCGTTCTGCCGTACATCGAGAAGCTACCAAGACCTAAGCATCATTATAGCTCAATATTATGAGTTTGTTGCATGTCGAGAACTAATGCATGCGAGTCAATACGGATTAGACATCTGGTACTTACTGTCATCTGCCAAGACACACTAGTATGTTGCACGGCGAGAACTACTGCATGCGAGTCAAACCCGAGTAGACATCGGGGAGGTACATACTCTAGAAACATTGGTATGTTGCATATCGCAATAGCTGATCATTACAAATAGTCTGGACGTGAAGTTACACAAAGACTCTTAGCGTACCGAAGGAGACGCTGGTAGTGCTCATAGCATAACACCTCCCATGTGATGTGACTTCTCTCAAGGAATCTTGGCTTTTTGCACATCGAGAGAACTTAGCAAGGCCAAGCCACCGTTTCTTGGCATTTCATGGCCATGCAACCTCTTAAAACGCGGTAAATATCTGAGGAATAAGAGTATGCGATACTGAAAGCTCTTGTGTAACTGCATCCAATCCAAGAAGTCTTGGCTTGTTGCACATCGACAGGACTTGGCAGTCATTACTTGGCATACCATGGCCAGAAGCAGTCTCTGCGCACCTTGCCGCTCCAGTACACTCCTATACTTGTTGGTATGTTGCACATCTGCGCAACTTGGCATTTGAATTCTTTGCATTATACCATTCCGGTTCACGGTCCCACCTACACCCAAGCCCTACCCGTCTAGGACGACTGTTCTTCCCCGCTTTACCAAGCATCCCCAAGTTCTGGGACGCCAGCGATTTGTATCACGTGATACACAAATTCACTACCCTGGAAAAGGAGTCGCATGCGAGCAGCCCTGTCGCATCTCTACTTAAAGACGCGGAAGCATCCCCGTCCTCGATCAAAATCCCTAAAAACACTATGGGGATCGGGACGAAGCATGTCGATGAAGATCTTGGCATGTGAAGGATCTAGGACTTTGTTGCACGTCGTATATGAAATGAGCAAATGTGTGCCGAGGGCAGATTTGATGTCGGCACACAAGCACAAATAAATTCTCAAACACAAAAGCAAACACACAAACTATAATTCGTAATCGTAAATTCGGTTCCTCGAAGAACCACAATTGATGAAGAATAGTGGGGACAATTATAGAATGCGTTTGGAAAGTAGGCACTTGCCGGTTGTCCTTCACGACATATCAGCTCAATTGAAAAGGAAGGGATCGCGATGCAGCTCGACCATCGCATCCAATTTCATTCCACATCATCATCGTCAATCGCTACTCATTTGACATTTTCTCTCAAGCCACTCGTCCTCAGACTCTTAACATGATTTCCACCAAACGGCATCGAAAGCAGCGAATCTCCATTAGCTTTACTCTCCATACTTGCATTCTCGAGCGCTTTCCTGATCGCTTCTCCCTGACCACCACCAACACCACTATCTGCACTACCCCTTCGACTCGTTATTTCCATCCCTCTTCCTGTCAATAGCCCTCTAATTCCACCCGCTTTCCTGGCTGGTAACTCACCGCTGCCTGCACTGCAAACGTAGAGCAGATACTTGAGATTTGGAAGCGTTTGTCTGATATCCATAACCTTTAAACCTTGACTTTCGGCAAGACATTCGATGTTCTTATTTAGAAGAAAGACACCGTAGTCGAAACGGAAGCGCACCGCGCCTTTCATGTACAATGGAAATGTGCGCTGGTTATCTTGTAAGATGGACACTAAGTCTTGAATTATCGAACGCGAGCCGTAGGGCGAGATTGGGTAGGATAATGGGACAGCGAGGTAGTACTGCAACATATCGACCAAACGAGCAACATACCCAAGGGCTGCAGAGACGACATCTTCATCTGCGTCTTCAAAAGAAGAATTAGGTAACGGGAGGCCGCAAATTGTGAATAGTAGAGTATGTGAAGTTGGTTCTATTGGAAATATAGCCATCAGTTCCTCACATATTCGTCTCCTTTGTTGGTGAATTTCCGAAGTCGCATCAGTGAGCAGTGTCCGACATTGAGACAGCTTGTCCTGGGCATTGTTGATGTCTTCCATTACTTTTGCTTGAACTTCATTCCCTGATTTGATAGCTTTGCTCCTTGCCGCTATGGAAGCCTTTAGTTCTGATCGCCTTCGCATCGAAGCTTTCAAGAGTTTCCGCTCCGAAGCAGCATAACGAGTTGCCAAAGCGACGTCTTCTTGTGCTTGAGGAGAGTCGTCTACCTGTCGATCATGCAGAATCGCATTGATTTGAGCAGCCAACTCTTCCCTTGTTGCCAACGCATCCTGTATCGACTCATCCAAATTGCTCAACCGCATAAGCGCACTGTACGAACTCGTTGGCAGCGTTGGTCCATCCTTCGGTCTCGGTGGCTTCGAAGCAACATCAATCGTATAAATCCCATCCACAAGATGAAACAACACACAATTCGGCGGAAACGGATGATTCTCCAGCTTCCCAATAAACTGCAAACTCTGCAACGAAACCACCTCCTCCAACAACGGCATAAACTCCTCCTTCCTCTTGACCCAAACCTTCACAACCAGCGTATCCTGTCTCGTCACCGCCGGTCCCGCAGTCGACAGATCAAAGAACCGAAACGTAGGATTCATAGCCTTCTCTACCACCTCACTAATATATACCGGATCCTCCTGTCCTTTAACGTGCAAGCTGAAGAACGCATCCGCCATCCGACTATCAATCACATCCTCCAGCTTCTTCTGTCGAAAATCCGGCGTTGCACCTACCCAATTCGTGCTTCTCCTCCGCGGCTTCGGGGGCCGCAGCTCGCTCGATGAATGCGCATGATGGAGATGGTGTTCTCGTTGCAGATCTCGGAGAGCTTCGACTTTCTGGGGTGATTTGTTTAGAGCTGCGTCGTCGATTGTTCGGCCGCGTGGACGGGAGAGCGTGAGGTTGCGGATGTAGATTCCTTGGAGATGTCGGAGCTTGCGGTTCTGCGGGAGCAGCAGAGGCCGCGATGCTTCGGCGGCCATTATGCTGGTGTGGATTGGGGATGCGTGGAGTGGTGTTGTTTGTGTCGAATATGGTTAGTCTTGGGCCCGGGGAAAGTGGGCTATAATTCCGATTATCAGCCTCGTCGTGCGAGGCTGTGATACTTGATAGTGAGGTATGAGTTAGTGAAGAACGTCGATCATACTATGTGAAACTGTTCAAATAAGTCGAAATTATATATTGCAAGGTGCTCGATCACTTTGGAGAAATAGATGCCGGACTTGAATAATTTATTCACTCCTAATTTTCACCCGAATATTTTCCAGGTTGCAAGAGTGGTATGACAGAAACACCAATGGCGTGTAATACAAATGCTTGTATTCCCATGTGCGCTATCAATTTGAGCATCCTCGGCCGCCCTCTTCCCATCCCTGTCTTATCTCCTCCCGCCAGGTACCCTCGGTTTAACATCCTCATCCAGTACTCGATGCAGCCCAACCCAGTTTGGACTATCAGGTCTATTTGCCATAAACCCCTGACTCCAATCATAACCAACTGCATACGCCAGCATCTTCCCATCAAAACTAAAATCTGTAGCCGAAATCTGGCCCCCAACCTTTGGATACTCTTTCAACCTGCACTTCCTCTCCTTGTCCCAGAACTGAAAGGTGCCATCAGAGCCGCCAGTACAGAATGTGCCGTAAATAGGATGCGTGGAGATCGAGTTGACAGTATAGATATCCATCGTGTTTTTGCTGATCGGAGACAGATTGCGATGACATTTAAACGTGTAGGATTTGCTGTTTACGTATTCAGAACCAAGATTTCAGATATTGTGTTAACCGGACTTACACATTGGGCTCCTGATCCGCGACCCATTGAAAGGCAGCTCGACCTTCAATACTTCCAATAGCAAATCCTGTGGCATCGTGAAAGCAACTTATAGTTCGGGTCTGACATTTGAGCGGACTTTTCTTTACTTTGAAGATTTTCGTAGGCTCGGTGAGATTGATGATATATAGATTCGTATCTGCGTCCCCAATTGCAAGTAGCGTGTCTTTGACATCCATGGCATAGACACGATCTTGCAAGGTGAGAGCGCCAATAGGAGTTCCTGTAGGTGCTCTGATATCCCAATATTTGACTGTTTTATCCCATGACCCCGTTACGATTATAGGTCCATTCGAGTTAGGGTGTTCGAAGAAGCGTACTGATCGAATAGGCGCATCATGAACAGCTACTGGGATTGGTGCATGAGGAGCCGAATTGAGATCGAGGAGTCGTGCTGTTTTGTCTGTCCCTGCTCCAACTACTTTTGTACCATCCTGAGATATTCTCAGCTACCATCAACTTCACATGAGAACCGCATACTCTTGACCAGGCACAAGTGAGAGCTGGGCCCGCGAGGTCAATCGCAGTCAATCCTTCTCCCGCATCACCTTTCGAAACATCATAAACTCGGATTTTGCTATCCCATGATGCTACTGCAAGGTGGTTTGCAACAGGGGACCAAGCCAGATCCGAAGTACTGTCTTCGGGTGGGGATGCAAGCTTGGTATCTCTACTCAAATTCCCAAGATTGGTGGGAGTGTTTCGTGCAAACATCTGGGGAATTTGACAGAGAAGATCTCATAGGAATAAACAAAAAAAGCCGAAAACATCCACAAGAACCGAAGAAAAGTCAGAGGAGCTTACCGTACCTTATATGAGCATAAGCTTCGTGCTGCCTTGCACCAATCGTCAAAGCTTCGTCGCATTCAACCCTGGCCAGTCGAGGAATGCGAGGGAGCTTGGGCCACTCCACGTGATGACCCCTCCAAGCCTCAAAATGAGTCAATCACGGAAGGCTGCATAAATTTGTTAGAGATTCACCATCCTACCTTTGCTGAGCAGACAACGGAAAGGGAACCTTGTGAAAGAAAGTCGGATTCTCATGAGACATGGGAGCCATACCAGCCATTATCGTCCCAAATGAGCCGACGGTCATTATCATCTAAAGTCCTCTGCAGTACCCCGCCTAACTTGGGACTGGAAGAGAAAAAAAATCTCAGATGTGCTCTAGCCCCGGAAGAAGCTAGCGGTTGAACGCAAGTATTGCTCACTCCAGCACAATTCTGAGTTGATCAAACATGTAAGATCTTGCTCCTAAAGAAGCACGGTCTCCCACCCTTCAAACGCTGCGCAGCAAGAAGAGATGCCATAAATGCAATGCTGTCTAATGTTGATGCCCATACCACCCAAACGCCAAAGAGACCATGTGCATGAAGAACAGGCTTGTGATTATTTGACCATCTTCATGTCGTCGGAGAGGAGTGTAATAACTGGTGCATCGAGTTTATCTCGGCCCTTCAAAAAGTCGAGTTCGAGGATGAAGAGGTACCCGACAAGATTTCCGCCGAGTTGCTTTGCGAGGTTGCCGGCAGCTTGAGCAGATCCGCCTGGCAGATAAGGTTAGCCAAGGGTCCTTCCATATTTGGGAAAGTCCATCTAGCAGAAGGCTGAGACTAACCAGTTGCAATAATATCATCAACTACCAAGACCGTCTGGCCTTTCTTCACAGCATCAGCCTGAATTTGGAAAAAGTCTTGCCCGTACTCCTTATCGAAAGCTGCCTCCTCGGTGGGACCAGGAAGCTTGCCCCGCTTGCGGACAGGAGCAAAGCTTGAACCGAGTCTGAGAGCCAAGCTGGGGCCAAACAGAAAGCCTCGTGCGTCGAGTCCGATAATTACGTCTGGTCTGACCCCATTGTTGAAGGATTTGACTTGCAATTCGAGAGCACGAATGAGTGAGGCGTGAATCGAGTGATCGGCGAAGAGAGGCAGAATGTCGACGAAGTCTATTCCAGGAATCGGGAAGTCTGGAAATTGACGAAGTGCAGCCCGTAGTTCGACCTTCGTACGGGCGAGTTCGGAGGCACTGGCGGCAGAGGAGGTGGACTGGGACTCGAATCTCGTGGCATTGTCCGTGGTGGTGGTAGTACTGTCTGCGGGAGCAACGGAGAGTTGTTGCGTGGACATCGTGAAGAGAGAAGAGAGAAGAGAGGTGAGGTGAGGTGAGGCCGGTAGTCAGATATGCAATGATAAAAAAAAATCCTAGGATGGGCGGCCCTAGGACTTACTTTTGGGTTGGATTGGAGCGCGACCTGGATGGAGAGTGGGTTGCTAATTGGCCTGGTGGGCGGGAGGCCAGGGGAGACGGCTCGAAAGAGCAAATAAGGGAGGTAACAGTACTGCTCGAAGAGGCCAAGCTGGAGCGTAGTGCGGAATCTGCAGGAGTGCAGTGCGAGGTGCTGCTGGCTCCGCGGCGCGCAACTGAGCAGAGGCAGAAGCAGAGGTAGAGGCAGGCCGAGCAGGATGGGGTCGAAGACTCGAGACTCGAGACTCGAAACAAGCAGCAGCAGCAGCAGCAGCCACCCCAATGCGCGATGGGACGCCAGCAGCGATTCGAAGGCGTGATTCCTTGGAACAGCGAGCCCCCAGCGTGTGAGTGGTGAAGCCGGGCTGCTGGAGGGCAGTAGCTCGCTGGCGGGTGCCACTGGAATGCCTCTGGAAGCTCTCCCGCCTGGCCTGCGTGGTGCGTGGAAGGTGGAAGAGTATCAGCGCAGATGCAGAGTCGTCGACAGACTTGTCGGTGAGCGGCGCGGCGTGGAGGCACTGGAGGGGTGGAGGGGCACGCAAGGGTCTGCTTAGTTTGGGGACTGACTAACGACGACGATGATTTGAGGTGTGTACTTCTTTCGGCACCCCAACGCTTCCATCTACCTTTTTGTGATTGATCTGCAAAGGTTATCTGCAGCCTTCAGATATCGATCTGTACGTTGTAAGATCGATATTGTTATCATCCGCAAAGGAGGCACGAAGCGACGCCAGCAACCACAGTTCACTACCGCAGGTTACTGAAGCTGCGCGGATGCCGCATCTCGAGGTACAGTACAGTACCGACCCGAAGTCGAACGTTACGATCTATAGAGTAGTATACTGTGCTATACAATAGACAGTGCCGGATCACCCTTCCCTCCAGAAAAATGCTAGACGCCAATCACTATGGAAAGCAGGCATCTCACCATCCACACAAGGTAAAACAATACGAGCGAATTCTCTCCGGCACCTCTCAACCCGTCATCGAGACCACCAACCCAAATTTGAAATATATTTTTATATCTTAACGAATTTAGCCATGACACAATGTTTCACCCACCGATGCATCACCCCATCCCCACTATCTCACCGCACCGAATTCCGGAACCCGTCGAAGTGCATCCTTCACCATGGCTTCTCGCAGGACGCACTCCATCAACGCCCAAAAAGACCGCAGCCATCAAAAGCATTGAGCCGACGAGGGGAGGACTTCCCCAACCAATCAAGGCCTGCAGCAAGGGCTTCTGGACTTCATCCCATCTGCTTGGTGGGTTGGGCTTGAGACTTGCCCCACGCTGTGGCTTACCACACAACGCCATCTCGAAGAGTCATCGACAAAGTGGCCGGCCGTTGGACGCGATTACACGATTTGCTCTCCTTTCACATGTTGTGTTGTGGCCCTATGGGGCTGATAAGAACATTCAGGGTTCCTTTCGCAAGTCGATATTTGCATTTCCACTCCCACGACGAGGAACTCGTCAGAGTTCTTTAGCCTCGACCGTTCTGTAGTCGAGGCCAAATCTAGCAACCAGAATTTCTTCTTTGCTGACCGAAACGTTTCCATCCCACGTGGCTAAGCTGCTGAGTGTTGAGAAGCTGGGGACACCTTGAGATCCAAAGCCATCGCTGACTGACTCGACAAATCAGGAAGCTCGCGGGAATGTGTGGAGAGCTAGAAAAATTGCAAAACAGATGCAACCACATTCTTAGCATCGTTACAGGACCCAACTTGTCAGAAAAACGCCGCTGAGCAAGGGGGCGCTTCGCTCTGGCCGAAGAAGGTGCACGACATCGCATGCTACACGGACAAAAGCTTTCTGTTTCCGTATCGATAAGGAAAATGGACGGTCAAGACGAGACCGTGCCAGGCATCAGCATCTGACGCGAACGAAGTCCCCGGTCTTCACCGTAGCCCATGAGGTGACTTGGGTGGCATTGCCTAGCTCATGGTCGCATACCAGCGGTTAAGACTGGGGCTCGAATAAACTGCTCCTTGAGTCCGCACCACTGAGATTGCAGTCTTCCTAATTGATACTGTATCAAATCGAGATCGATCACGTGTCAGTGGCTAAACCCCCTTCAAGGTTCCGGTGGTCGAGACCACTCGCCCCGATTTTAAGGTACCCGTTGACGTTTGACTGTTCCTGGCATGGTCCCACAAGAATCTCACACTGGTGTCCACTGTCCAGCGTGCTCTCGTCGAGGTCGAAAAAGCATGTGGAGCAGAACCAGCAAAGCTTCTCCTCCATCCTTGCACCCCTCCAAGAAAATAGACTCGGCAGTGCACGGGTAGGAAGAACTCAAGCGTGGACCTCGCTCTAGCAATTGCAACATTGCGTGTTGCGAAATAGGCAAAAAGGAGCTGGGTGGACAGTATATAATTAGAATTACATGAATATAAACATAACAGATTCCGGCCGCTTCCGGGGTTGTTTGATGACTCTTACTCCAACTGGAGCTTACATACTCCATCGTCTCTGAGAAAGCATCACTCTGCTGCTACAACGGCATGATATCATCTTCTCGACGCCTGTGTCTGGTGTAAAGCAATCGCTATAGAATTCTCATTGCCTGTGCTGAAGTCTGGCTATCGTCAATCCTGAGAGAGCTGTTGCCGCCGCTCTGGTCCGCATTGGAGGTCGCCCCTCGACAAGTCGTTATCTGAAAATTGAGTATGGGTCGCAGGCGTTGTAACATTCTAGCATGGAAGTAGTGGTAACCACATTAGAGTCTGACGTAGTGAAATCGGTGTTGCAGTCGACAATGTAATTGTATTGTTTGTTTCCTGCCGTTGTGGAAATAGTCGAGTCGTTTATGGCAGAGTGGTTGAGGGAGTATACATCGATCGAAGATGATTGCGTAGCGGATGAGCTTGCTGTTGTTGTCAGAGATGTTATTGAGGCTGGAGAGAATATGGTCGAAATAGAAGTCGCATTGTGGGAAGAGGGGCAACTAGAAGCTGTTGAAGAAGGTGTGCGAGAGACTGATATAGGGGATGCAGTTTGACTCTTAGCAGTTGTTTGAGGCTTGATAGTAGAAGTATAGAATTGAGTGACCAACACTACGTCATCGTTGCTGAGTGCGGGTAGAAGAGCTCATCGAGGTCGAATAACTAGTAGCAGTCGCAGCTAATCCTGAGATAGCGGATCCAGAGTTGGAATCATCGCTACTTGAATTATTATTAGCCTCCATCTTAATAGAAGTCCTTCGCTATTTACCTCGTAGCAACGTTCTTGGATGGAAGAAGTCCAGCGATGTCACTTCCAACAGCGCCTCCAATAATCAAGACACATATGCAGGTCAAGACAGCCCAAAACGCCCATCGTATCACCCCACATACTCTTTGTTCTTAGGTAGCTGGCGGAACTCAAGTATTGTTGTTGCTGGCTAGAGGTATGACGCCTTCTTCGGCATATGGTACTTCTTTGCCTCCATACCGTTCCGGCATTCCGTAACCCATATCTAGTGGTCTGGCCATTCTGGCTGGCTCGAGGTATCTGGGATCGTACGGCCCGTCTAGATGTAAACTTGGCAGGATTTTGAACACTCGCTTCCCTTTGTAACCGGGTTGTGAATCCTTGCCCTACACCGGGGGTAGATCGTGGTGTTCTGTGAATATCGAGGTATGATGAGAAGACTTGTCAACACTCTCAGACCGAGTGGACCTCTCTATACTTTCAGCGCGGTCGTCGCTCTGTAGACCATCATGTGTAGCCAATGGCATGATAACGAAGACAAGGAGCAGAGAGAATTGTGCTCAAGTATCGAAGGATCAGAATCATTTGAAGTTCTTCAATGGAAAGAAGTGTCTACCATAGATCAACAGTGGACTTGAATCAGTTCCGTTGTATTCGTGGGTATGTGGATCTAATTGTTCAAGACAATAAGAGACTAGCCAATGACGACAGAGTGTAGAAAAAGGAAACGAAGATGAGGCTGCCATACAATATTGGAGTGAGTACTTCTCAATTCTTTTGGGATATCAGGGCTCGACGTAAGCATTTCCGATGGAGTTGGCTCTCAACCAATTCATCATGCAAGGACTTCTTGCCGGCAAAGAATCTGAACACTCGAGAGGTGTAGCTTCGATTGCGCGATGACTTTGGTATGATGGCTCGACTCAGTCTTAAGTCTAAACCATGAACACTAATCCATGAGACATGTGCAGCGATAACTTTCCTCATCACGTAAAGAGAGATGGAAAAGGATGTCAGGAGGAACAGCGCGACACGTGAGGACCCCTATATTCACGTGGGTCAGGGTCGTCATAAAAAAGATTTGCCGGGCTTTTACCGGAACCGGAATCTCAGATGAGTCTCACCTGCTCCCTCGTTATCTACACATGCATCTTTACATATGTTCATATAACGAGTTTAAGGCCAGGCAAGAGATGGAATGCCTTCCTTCTTTGACTTTCAGCAAGGCAACGAAGGCCGAGGTCCGGCGACTGATAGCTCTCCACTACTTGGACGTTTCCGCGCGGTCCCAGATGCGCAAAGGCGTGGCAACAGAAGCCATCGCAATAGCTTGCTAGGAACATGGACTGGCAGAGGATCTGGCTGGGGATATGGGTCGGTGCTCGGTACGGATGACGATGAAGATGACTTGCTCGAAACAGAAGATATGGGGAGATTGCGTCGATGGGGGAAAATACAACGAGATCTCTGGCTGGAACCAAGACAGGCTGTTGTGTCCAGGCTCGTGGACAAATGGTGGTCAAGATGGGCATTATTGGCTGTATTGCCAGCTGCTTTGGTAAGTAGCCTACACGGATTGGATCCTACAGATTATGGGGAAAGATGAATAGGACTGACGGTCTACAGGCAGTTGCATGGTGTGCAGTACCGATCCCGCAATATGAAATAAACGACGATGATTATTTAGACGACCTCAACTCAACCCTACTGGGACACAAGACCCCGGGTCACGGAGCTGCACGTGTCGAGATCAATTTCTGGTTCTTCTTGTTCGTCTACTATGGATTGTATAATTTAACGGCCTTAATGTGGATAACGAAAGTGTTCAATATCTATAGTCTCAACTGGTACGTATGCTTAGCATGTGTTGAACTGTCGGTGCTGATTCTCTGATAGGTGGCCAGAAACCTTCGGGTTTCCCCTAACAGTATCGCTGCTGGGCATAATCTCCCTAGCAGTACCTATACCGATGTATTACTTCACGGATCTGCGGGAATTCACGGGCTACAATACACTATGGATATGCTGGACGTTCTTTACTATGACTATGCCACTTATGTTGGCCTTCGGGATCCTCCTCAATCACGAACGACATCTAGGACTTCGGAACACGCTCTCAGAGACACAGCGCATATTCACGACATCTTGGTGGACTGGTGAGACCGAGACCATTGCAGTAAGGAGTCGTCCTCGAAGGGCAAATCTTAACCAATCTCAGTTTGACCCAGATGCTCCTCTTGAGGTGGCTTTGGCGACAGGCAATATGCGAGAACGGAACCTAGCTCTGCGGAAGCGATGGATTCCTGCCAGTTTCATGAGATTCATATGGTTCTGCGCTGCTCTTTATGTCTCTATGATGGCATATGTGCTAGGAGAAGCCTATGCTGAGACCTACCTGAGAACTTTACCGCATAACACTATGCAGACCATTGTATATGTGTATACTTGGGTCTTAACGATAAACTTGCTAGACGGCTTGACCGGGTGGATCCTAGGCGGCAATGAAGGCGAACGAGTCGGCAGTTATCCGCTTGGATGGGTATTCAAATTGTATGTTTCACTGCTCTTTGTACGATTAAATGCTGATAGTAACACTAGATACTACTCCCTTACATACCAGACCTATGTTCGAGCTCTGTACGCCCGCCTACGCTCACCTCAGCAGTTCATTCTACTCCAAGTCCTCTCTTCCAGTTTTCTTATTATTCTCTTCCCGCTTACAATGTCGAGACCATTCCACTACGTCCTCTCGATTCTCAGCATCAACGGCCAAACAGTACAGCAATACCAAAAATTCTGCGCCCGAAATATATTCATACGAGGCCTTTCCGAAAACGTCTCAATGCTCGCATTCTTAGGCTCTATCCTGGTTCTGCATTATGGAGCTAATAAAAATGTCTATCCATACTTTGCATTCGATAAAGAAACCACACCGACCCTTCCGCCTACTGACGGTGGGATCCCCATCAGCGATGGATCCGAGTACGATTTTGGGTTGACGTTTTATGCCTCTACGGTTACATGGGCATGCGAAATGGTAGCAGCTTGGATAGTGAGAAGAATCATTTGGTATGGTTGGAAAATTAACGTCACCGGAGAGGCAAAGCTAGATCTGGGAACATGGCCAGAACTCTTACCCACGGGCGTGGTTGTCATGTTCCACGTGCTTCAGAATATGTTGTTTTCCATTGCACGGCTGAAATTTCACTGATGACACAGCATGGCGTTATGAATAGTTGGAAATTGTCGGTTTGAACATTTCAGCGTGGAGTTTAAGGATCCTTGATACCCATTTCGCGAATCGTCCTCAACGACTTCGATACCCATAGATAGTTTAATGCAAACCCTTCATAATAGCCGGTCATAGAGCCGGAAGTGTTCATGTTTCGTTGATGGCATGACTATATGGGAGATGAATTACAAGTGCAGATTTCTTTACTTCTGTCTTATATGTTGTTCCTATTTAGCAATTCAAGACGATAATTCTCCAAAGACCCGAGCCTTCTATCTTGAATCCGGCAGTTGGAATTCACGCCTCTCGTGTAGAGCATTCGCTTGGTGGCTGTGTGCCTTCGTTCGCATATTAAGGCGGGTGGCGATATTGCTCCTCATCTTGCAAGCGAGCTGATAGGACAATGCGTCAACTCAGCCTCTGGTAGGAATAATTCGGATCCGGTTGACGCATTACAGCAACAATTACTTTGCAAGAAAAGTTGCCTGTATAGTGGCACAGGCAGAGGACAATCTTACATGAAAGTGTTTTACTTTTATACTAGTACTCCAGTTTCCAATGGTTATGTTATCGAACTCTCCTCCATCTTTTGAAGAACGGAAGCGCTTTAATATTCTGTTAGCCAAGTGTGCATTCTGAACATGATACTGCAACGGGGACGCCTATTACGTGATATGTGCTCGCTCTTCCTATTACCTTATTCTTTTCAAGCCTTCTTCGCGAACTCCAGCCCAACTATAAGAAGCACTGATGAGTTCCGCATCGAGGGAGGCAGTTCAGGATTCACACTCCAAGCAGCGAAAACCACGTTTCCCAACAACAAAGATCACTCTACCAATATATTGACTGCAGATATACCAATGCGAGCTGGTGGAAGTGGTAACTAGTGAGTAATTCTTCTCGCATCTATCTTATTGAAACTTCTGACGTGACAGTTGGTACCTCACCATCACAGTTGGGTCTCCAGGTCAAGAGCTCCCTGTAATTATCGATACTGGTTCACCTGATTTGGTCGTCCCATCTACACTACTTGACCCTTCCCTTCGGGGATCCGCAAAAGTGTACAACATGACTTCTTCCAGTACGGCACAAATCGTTCCAGACTACAGCTGGCAGACTTGGTATTCAGACCCTAATAATCCAGTTATCACCAGCGGTATAGTTGTAAAGGATATTGTCTCCCTTGGGCCAGTAACTCTCTCCAATTTTAATATTCAAATCGAAAATTCCACAAATAGAGGGAATGGCCTAGACTCGAACCTCTATCCAGTATCCATTCTTGGATTAGATGCTAGTAGCAAAGACAGCCAGTCTACGAGTCCTCATCCCACTACACGGTGGCTTGCGGCCGTCATGGCACAAGTTAAGGGTGAGCCCGTTTCCCTTCAATTCACGCAATTATCATGATCGTCACAATGATAAAACGCCACATGAACTAAACTGATATTCCCAAGAGCCACTTTTTGCCATAGACTTTCAAAGGACTAGATCAAGCGGGTCCATTAACTTCGGCTTCATCAACAAAACTCGATTTACAGGGGGCATCACTTACAGTCCTCTCGTCCTCAAGGACGCAAATTCCAACTGGTACTCGCCATGGAACGTAACAATTACCGGCGTCGGCTTCAGTGATACGCTCTACATCTCATCATTCAACGTCGTCCTCGACACTGGCGGCGATATGATGAATTTCCCCCGATGGTTTCTCGATCTCTACTTCCAAGATATACCAAACCGTAACTGGTGGGACGGTGGTCAAACGTACATTTTCCCTTGCGGGACGAAGCTTAAAGACTTGGCGTTTGGGTTTGGAGACTCGTTTCAGGGCTGGATTCCCGCAGATCATATTCATGTCTCTGATACTGGTACGGGGCAGAATACTTGTATCTCGAGCTTGGTTGCATGTACTGAAGCTTGCTTTTGGGGATGGTCGATTATCGAGTCGCAGTTCGTGGTGTTTGATTATGGGAAGCGACGCGTTGGGTTTGCTCAGAAGTTGTTGAGTTGATTGTGGATCGAGCTTGGAGTCTTGGGTGGAATGGTATCTTTTGGATAGACAGGCGCACGAGTTGGTTGGAAAAATTGGGAGAATATTAAAGTGCAGCGTGACGAAGATTAATTAATCAACTCAAGTTAACTTATGAGTACGTTGAGTTAAGTTGAGTTGAGTTGAGTTTGAGTGAGCTATTCAAAAAATCTACAAGTTTTTAAGTAAACAGTTTAGTTTGAATTTGAGTAGATGCACGTGTGCTTCGAGTTGGGTTTGAGGAAGAGGCGTAACACAACTCTACGCAACATTGTAAAAGCGGAATTGGTAGGACTCAAGCATTGACGTTACTAGACGGCTTATTTCTTGATGCAACATTTCCCTCCAAATGTCCCACCACCGTACTGATAATTTGAGAATAAGTTTGCATGGTCTGCCTCATGGCTAGGCTAGGTAGTCGCCCTCGCTTGTAAAGGGCATATAGTTTTAAATAAGCAATTTTATGTCAACAACCCACATGAAGCATTCCACTTAGGCAGGTGGTTCAGGTCACTTGTGGGTTAAGAGGAGGTTCAGAGATTAAAATCACCTGGCCCGAGCAGTCAACTGCATACGCCAATTCGCGACTTCAAAAAACCCCACCCGACGAGGGGTTTTTCTAAGGGGCCCCTTACGGAGGTCGCCCCTGAGTTTTTGCCATTTTCAAGTAGCCGAGTGGTAGCAATTATTAAATTCAATTTTTTGAAAATTTTTTGTTTATTTACTTTTGCCGAACTTCATCGAGTACCCGAGTTCAAAGCATCCCGAGGTCTAGCGAATAAAACACGTGAACATCAAATAGAAGGGACTTTTTTTTTTTTTTTTTCCTTTTAACGTGCTGTATTAGTTCAAAACTATGTAGCACGAGCCCGAAGGCCACGGTACTGTGTATATACAAGGAGAAACTAGCAAAACTCCTTTTTGCCTTGATTATT
>VXCB01000256.1:0-28437 GCA_009613015.1 Mollisiaceae sp. DMI_Dod_QoI | reverse complement strand
AACCAGATGCTCCCGGTGGCCTTCGTGTCCCTCCAATCAATCCGGCAGACAAGTACGCTGCAAAGGCAGATGACATGCACCGTTATGGGTCTTGGCTTATGGGCTGTCTGCCAAAGTACATCCAGCATGAGTGGTCCCAGTTGACAGGAAGGTTGATATCGATGCCCCAGAATCGTCCCCAAAAAGCCCCTCTCCCAGGCATCGTCTCCACTGAGTCAGATTGGTTATTTGCCCATTTGTCCGAGTAAGCCACCGACGTACTCGCTATTTTGCACCCAAACTTACAAATCTTCAAGTGAGACTACTTTCCACTTCGAGCCTCTATTTTCCAATACGCAGAGGATGTTGAAGTCTCTGAGTGGCTCAAATAGTGAGGCGTGGAGTGGACCATTCTCAGACTAACCTAAAAGGAAGCGAGTACGATGTACGACCGGGCAAGTGCTTCCGTATCCTCGATATTTGGCCAGATGGCGTCCGAAGCTCCCGTGGAGGAGGAATTTGAATATTCCGTCTTTCCCGCTACTGAGACTTGGAATCGTGGCTTAGGAACGGCCGGCTTTTCATCGGAAGTCCTCTGCAACATGGAGAAGTTGAAGATAACTCAGCCTACGGAACATTAAGATACTCCGTACTGCCTAGTTTCATGTCTCTCGGGGTGATTAACCCCGGGTGAATCATCGACCCGCGTCCGCGCTTTGGGCAACAGACCAATTAATGAGCTTCGAATACATCGCTTAAAGTGGATCGGAATTCAACTTTCTCGATTTCAAATCGTAACTTTGTATAACTTTCCATCCCCGTTCATCCGATCCATGAATTGCTTTCCTCCTCTTTTGTTTACGGCAGATGTCTTACTCCTATACGAAACGCATGCCTTCAAGTTGCATTTTCTCGGTCGAACGTCGCGTCGCAATGCATCCTCATGATCTCACAAAACCTAAGCTACTTAGTACTCATGAATTTGCTGGTTAGAGCTGCCAAATACTTCCAAATCAACTTCGCCTAATCCATACCAGATATCAACAGTCCTAACGCCAACCACGTCGTCAATTATCCAGCAGTATAACTCATTCCGGAAATAATCTTTCAGCCGCTTCTCCATGTGGCCGGGGAGGTCGTACATACATTGTACGCTCTTCTAGTGCGGGGCAATTATCGTGCTAAGGACAAGCTTTTGCGGGGTCATCAAGAAAACTAGATGACAATGATCTCACGAGCCACCGCATCAATAGCTTCGATGAAGAGCTCCGGGTTCGGATAGGAAGCTGTGTTTTGCCGATAACTATAAATATTCAGTTGCTTCCACTTTGGTGCGATGTCAAATCCAGGCAAGGACTTCTCTGTGAAGTTACATTACACAACATGAGGTTCTCCACCGTGGCAATCTTTGCCAGCTCCTTCGCAAGTGCTACCCCATTCGATCCAAGGCCTTTCGACGAAGTTCTTCAACGACGACAAGCAAATACCAATTCGTCCTCACTTGAGGTAGATGTTGGATACTCCATCTACCAAGGCTCCTTTAATGACACGCACAATGTGAACGAATGGAAAGGCATCCGATATGCAGCTGCTCCGATAGGGAACCTCCGTTGGCAAGCACCACAAGCCCCCATTGTCAATCGCAGCAGTGTCATAAATGCCACCTCGACTCCTCCTCAATGCCCGCAATCTGGTGACAACTCCGGAAACCAGCAAGCATCAATTAATTCAATCAACAGTAATGCTGGTTCTGAGGACTGTCTCTACCTGAGTGTTTACTCGCCGCCAGATGCTCAAAATTTGCCAGTGCTAGTTTGGATCCATGGAGGTGGTTATGGTGCAGGGAACGGAAGAGAAGACCTTGGCCCCATCATTGCTACTAACAATGGTAGTTTTGTCGGCGTGTCCATTCAGTACAGACTAGGAGCTTTCGGCTTTTTATCGTCAGACGAAGTTTACCGCATGGGTGTCACTAATGCTGGCATTCGAGACCAGACTTTTGCTCTCCAATGGGTGCAGAGCTACATCCACTTATTCGGAGGCAATGCGTCTCAGGTCACCATCAGCGGTGAATCAGCAGGCGGTGGCTCTGTGATGCTTCAAACAATGGTTTATGGTGGAACGTTAGGTACTTCGCTATTTTCAAATGTAAGAGTGCACGACCCTCAATTTTTTTTGGATAACCAACAAAGAAACAGTCTATTGCAGCATCTCCGTATCTTCCCATGCAGTACGATTACAACGCTTGGGTTCCAAGCCAAAGTTATTACGCTTTTGCACAGGCTGCCGGGTGCTTGAGCCCCTATGCTGTAGGAAGCCCGGCCAGAAACAGCACTATATTTCAGTGCCTCGTAGAAAAGGATAGTGCAACTCTTCAGAATGCTAGTGCTGCGATCTCCTCTTCTGGAAATTACGGTACCTGGGGCTTTCTTCCAGTCACGGATGGTGCCTTCATTCAACAGCTTCCAAGTCAACAACTGCAAAAGAAGCAAGTAAATGGTCTCAGAATGCTCGCTGGGGTTTGTAGGCCTAAACTCCAAACTTTCCGATAGGTCGCTAATTGTACCAGAACAACGCTCTCGAAGGACCATCATTCGTCCCCCAGAATATCACTACTGAAGATGAACTTGTGACGTTCATTCAAAACACATTCCCACTGTTCACCACAGACGATATTTCTAAGGTTCTCCAGTACTATCCATCAAGCAATGCGTCTGATAGCACAAGCGCTGTCGACTACGCTACTCTTGGCTCTTCAGGAGTAACTGCCAATAACGAGAGTTCGATTGCAACTGGTCAACAACAGCGAGCAAATGTAAAGCAAATTGCATCCTTCTAAAGAGACACGGCTGACAGTCACAGAACCTTTATGCAGAAACCACATTCGTGTGCCCCGCATATTGGCTCGTTGAAGCCTTCACCAACAAAGGGCGCGAAGGATATAAATACCAATATTCCGTCCCGGCAGCTACTCACGGTTCCGACGTGTCAGCCTACTTCGGCCCAGGCTCAATCACGCAAGGTCCCGACTTCGTGCGCGCCTTCATGAGTAAGTCCTTTCTCTCATTCCAACCCCTTCCCAATTTTCAAACACGAATTAGCAATAACACAAACTAGCAATCTGGGGTAACTTCATCACTAAGAATAACCCCTCGATCTCGGAATCTATCGCGGCAGGCAATTCCTCCACGACCGAATCCTCAACGCCAAACCCAATCACTAATTGGCCGGCCTACACTAACGCTAACCCGTTTCAAATCAATCTCAACGAGACTGGAGGCCAGGAATTCAGTACTGTAGGTCTAAGTTTCGAGGGAAAGAGTATTAATGTTACGGAATACGAAGGACCTGGTTTGATGAATAATTTCTCCTTGGTGAATGCCTGGACGTGGGAGGGTGGAAGGGGAACGAGATGTGATTTCTGGAGAGCGATGGGAGTTTTGGTCCCGGAGTGAGTCATAGGGAGTGCATCGTATCCTTGGTGCTGTAGAGAAGAGAAAGAGAGGTGAGATTGCATTCGAGGGCTGTGACGTAGTGTTATGATTTATGATGCTTACGATTCTATGAAATAAATTTGCCAGGTGAGAGGATGGTGTATCGGTCGAAGGTGATCAACTGCGATATAGAAGCGTGAACCGTGCTTTGAGTGAAGCAATATCTATCCTAGCCTAGGGCAAGTTTGAGAGGAAAAGCTAGGCAAGCTCGCTTTATCCACTTTGGAATGAGAGATTGATAAGTATCATCCTCTGTTCTCAAAAAGGGTTCCATTCCTAGCGTTGCATGTCAGCAAGACAAGTGGCGTTAGAAAACTCTCGCAGTATCGTTCATACTGATATTTCCAGCTCGGTCGATTTCGACCTCGTCAATGCGAGTGCTTGTTGCGTATAAGCGTGTTGTGTTGTATAAAGCCCGGTACCAGGTCACGATAAGTGGACATCTATACCACGTTGAAGACTGGTCTCCCAGTGAAGAAGAGAGTTTGATATGTAATGCTCTGCTAATTGTCAGAATATACCGGGACTACCTACCTCTGTTTCTGTCTCCGCCAGCGAGTGCTTTCTTTGCTATATGATATTTCAATAATTGTGTCGTGAGTTGTGGTGTTTTTAAATTTGCTCGTTGCAGCTGTATTGTTCGGAGATTTGCCGTCATTTATCAATGATTAGATCTGAGATTGGAGACTGGTTCCGCACTCAACTCTTTCTTTGCCGTTTGCGAGAGTGGGGGCTAGAGTTGAGAGTTTGGTTTGAGTTTGAAGTGGTGATGTGACGTAAGGATTCGTCGTCTTGGTTGTTCTTAAGAGTGGATATTGTTAGGACGTGAGTCTTCTAAAGCAAGTGGAGCTGCGACTTCTCGATAGCAGAGTATTGAGTTGGAGGTTACATCAGTGGTGTTTCGTGTTTGAAAGTGGCATTCTAGCCTCTTTTTGGTTTCTTTATCCTGCAGATGTTAGTCTGCAGATGTTAGTTCTTGTCATCAAGTCCTCCCCTCTTGTTCTAGTCTTGTAAGATTGTCGGCTTGTCCTGTTACTCGGTCTTAGTGTGGATATTGACGTACGAGAATGCACGTCGTCGAATTGTAACTTTTCAACTATCAATTCTCAGGATTGTGCGGTGCAACTCTGAGTTGTCGTTCTATCTCATGTTGGGTTTCGACGTGAAGTAGACTTCTAGTAGAAGTTGGGTGCACAAGGACATTTAGCCTGGCTGCTGTTGTGAAGAGGCATCATTCTGTGCTTTAAGCTATTAAGTCATTGATCCTGACTTGGAATGGGATCTGATTTAGTGCTAGTACTCGATCCTGCGAGGTTTTGATCTTCTGTTTAAAGTTGAAACGAAGAAGAGTACTTAGCTTCCCTTGTCCATTATCCGTTTCCAGCCACATCTATCAGAAGTGCGACTACGGCTGTGTGATAAGACCTGATGGTATCTCGTTAAGAATCTGCCAAGAATCACCCGCAGATACATCCGGAGCATTGTTAGTCTCTCTGTACCACGGAACCTCCACATCTGAACACAACCCGGGCAACTATGTCACAGACAGCAACGGGCCGACGGCTGTAGTTTCCAGGGGCGTTTTCTCCTCAACTAATCACGGCTTCGCATCCATCTCAACACGGCTGTGATTTCCTGATTCCGAATACTCATGTCTCCAATTCACGAATGTTGAGTGGGATGATGACTGTGAGGCAGTATTCATTTGTTTGGGAAGTGCCACGCTGTGAAGTTCCGTTAGGAACCCTACGATAGGAGGACGGGGCAGAGTCTAGAAAGGAGACGAGCAAGTGTTGCATGGCGCATGGAAGGGCCGAAAGAAACGGGTGGGATGATGAGTAACACGATTTTTATATCAATGCAGAAAACAACATTTCGCAATGTTTCTGGCGATATGTGGCACACATCAATCAAGCTAGTGGCAAGTGCCAAATATGAAGCACCTGACAACAATTTCTATATACTTTATACTAGAAGCAGCCGGCTGACCACGATACTTTTGGGGTGACTAGCAATACTTTCTCTCAGGTGAAGGTGGTACCAACAACCCGTATTAGCAGCCTCTCTATCCGACCGTATATTACCTGCATATATGGCTGAACCGTGCGTCGCACAGCTTCAGTTCTTCCTCTCACGCCCCAACATCACTCTATTCGTCCATCATTCACCAGATACTTAAATTGTTGGTTCGAGGAAAGCGTCATCCAATCAATTGTAGGCAATCGCAATGGCAAAGAAGATATACTATAGCATACGGAATATCGGATCTCTTAACGACGATCCTGCTTGATCACTGCTAAGTCAGCCTCCAGATATGTTCCGCAGCGTCACACTGGCCATGGACCGACTTATCCTGACCAGAACGAGCTCGGCACGAACCAATCAGAGACGGTATCGCGTGACAAAGACTGGCATAATCTTCGAAAATGGTCATCGCGCCTGGATGTCGTCGTCTCAGGCTTCTGAAATGGCTTCAGTGCAGTTTGAATATTTGGTAAGCTAAGTCTCGCTTACGATGGGACCCCCTATTCTTGGCTCTCCGCTTGCTCGCTGCATGCATGCATGCATGTCGCGTGGCCGTCCATCGAGCACGTCCTCTCCCAGCGCTGATAGTTAATGTCCGGATGAATGGAGAGCGCATGGAACCCAATTCCAACGGGATGGATAGACATGTGAAGGGTGTACAGGACAGCTAATCTAAATGTTTGATAGATGGGACGACGAGCGGTGGGCTTGAAGACGTAAACTGGATTGGAGGGGGAAAAGTTGGTCCAGATTGAACCCGAACGAAGCATTCGAGAAGAGAGGGGTTCGCAGATGCTAGGATCTCGGGGAGGAGGATGCACGATGCACGCTGCAAGAAAAGTTTCGAGGTTCTGCAAACACAGACGCAAACGCAACTCGCTATGCCGGTGCCGGCCCTGGACAAACAAGCTTTCGGAGACATCGAGAGCCAGATCAGGAAGTCGAAGCATGAACTTCGCTTAGATTAAGATGCTTACCGAGGTAGGTACGAAAGGTACAATACCACGTTGAGGCCCACTGGACAAGGTTTCACGCTAAGGCTACTGGAGTTGTGGAGTCGTCGGCCGCGCTGTGGGGTTGGAGAGGCGCTACCTGGTACCAGCCTACCAGGACATCTTTGCGGGGAAATCGCCCCGTCTCGCCGATCCGATTCCACAAATCAACGATCCCGCATCCTCGCATCTGTCTCCGAACTTCAGCTTCACTTTGGCTCGTTACGAACATTCGATCGCGTGCAGTGTTCCGTCAGTGACCTTGATGTGCTCCTCCTCTGTGTTCATGCTCATGAGCGCTGTCATTTTACCCGGAACAGTGGTCGTTTAGCCTGAAAGATTAGCCCTGGATGCCGAGCAAGGCCACTGTGGAGCGGTCCACTACCCCAGACTTTCGCCTCTCCATTGTCCTTTAGTGATTCATGAGCGCGGGGTGCACCCATGCAGGGAATGCGATCTGGCGATCTGGCGAGGAAGAGTGCCCCAGGCCACCGTCCCAGGGGCTGCATCACTTCCAGCCGCTCTCACATGATGAGGAAACTGGGACCATGATACACAGACAGAATGTTTGGATGATTTGCCTCAGACCGTGGCGTCGGAAACGTCTTCTTTATCCGGGTCGTGGAACTTCCCAACTCACCAACTTGACGTCAATTACAATAGAATGAGCTTCTATTGGCGTAGCTGGCGGCTCAGGAGAGCGTGAACTTGTGTTGGAGTCTGCACTCGATCCGGAAATGGTCAGACGAGGAGCGTTGCATCCACGAGACAACGTGCAGGGAAAGATCGATGCAAGTTTCTCCTCATCCTTGCCCGGATAAACCCCCAGTCGATCTCGTTGTATCTTTTGACATAGCAATGCATTTGTATAATAATGAAAGAACTCCCTGTGCTTCAGGTCCCAGAGAGTCTCTCATCCTCGCAAGATAGCTCAATTGCTGGAGCTTGACTACCGAGTCCCTGTCTATCCTTCACTTTGATTCGTACACTTGATTGCTGGCAAGATGGTGCAGTATGTGATGGACACGCAGGCCTCGAAGGCGGACGAGCTTGAAGTTGCTCAAGCAGAAGCACCTGAGTTTGAGAAGGTAACTTGGTATTCTGATCCCGGATTGAGAAAGTTATACTTTTGGTGCTCAATTCTTTGCGTTGCATCTGCGACAACTGGTTATGATGGGTAAGTGATCTGAAGATGCCTTCAACAATACAGGTGACTAACAATCTTTAGCATGTTACTCAATACCTCGCAGCAATTGACAACATGGGAGAATTACTTCGACCACCCAA
Source organism: Mollisiaceae sp. DMI_Dod_QoI (assembly GCA_009613015.1). Classification (NCBI taxonomy): domain Eukaryota; kingdom Fungi; phylum Ascomycota; class Leotiomycetes; order Helotiales; family Mollisiaceae; species Mollisiaceae sp. DMI_Dod_QoI. The sequence continues at coordinate 20,660 of VXCB01000256.1, read as the reverse complement.
CGGGCTCTAAACAAGGTCTTCTCAACGCTATTTACCAGATTGGCTCTCTCATCAGTTTCCCTCTAGTGCCATATATGGCCGACTGGTGGGGACGTAAAGTTCCCATTGCTACTGGTGGCATTCTTATGATCCTTGGTGGCTTATTGGGAGCATTCTCCAATGGATACGGAAGTACGTGACCCCTCGCCTAAGTCCAATTGGATTTTCAATAGCAGCATGGCGCTGACAGCATGCAGTGTATCTCGGAGGAAGATTCGTGCTTGGATTCGGCAACTCTCTTGCTCAGATGTCCTCTCCCGTGTTGCTGACCGAGCTATGCCATCCCCAACACCGAGGTCGGTTCACAGCAATCTACAACTGCCTGTGGAACTTGGGCGCGCTTTGTAAGAACAACCTCCCTCAACTCATGACATCAAAGCTAATAAACATGTTGTCGTCGCATGGCTCGCCTGGGGAACACTGCAGATCCAAAACGACTGGGCCTGGAGAACCCTCACTCTCCTCCAAGCTCTCCCCGCCCTCATTCAAATCATCTTCATATACTGGGTTCCCGAATCACCGCGTTGGCTAATCTCCAAGGAGCGCTATGAAGAAGCCGAGGGCATCCTTGCCAAGTACCACGCCAACGGCGATCGACACAACTCCACTGTTGCTTTCGAATTCCGCGAGATTAAAGAGACGCTTCGCCTCGAATTCGAAGTCAAGAAGACAAGTTCTTATATGGATTTTGTCCGAACAAAGGGTAACAGATATCGCTTGGCGATCCTCCTCTCGCTAGGAGTCATCTCGCAATATAGCGGGAACGCTCTCTTCTCCAACTACATGAACTTGATCTATACCAGTGCCGGTATCGTCGATCAGAACCAACAGATTCCCGTAAGTACTTATCTCTCAAAATAGAAACCACTTAGTCAAAATCCCAACTAACACCCCCATCCTCTAGCTCAACGGCGGCCAAACCCTCCTCAGCCTAATCGTCTCCATCTCCGCGGCCTTCCTCGTCGACCGCGTCGGTCGCCGCCCCCTATTCCTCGCCTCCACCTCTGGCATGGTCCTCATGTTCGTCGCCTGGACCATCGTCTCATCCCAATACGTCGGACCCTTCCTCGCCGACGGCGTCACCCCCAACCCAAAAGCCACCAACATCAAAACAACCGGGTACCCGCAAATCGTGTTCGTATGGCTGTTCGGCGTGTTTTACTCGCTGGCTTGGTCCGGGTTGTTGGTTGCGTATGCGTTGGAGATCTTGCCGTATAAGTTGCGGGCGAAGGGGTTGATGATTATGAATTTGACCGTGCAGGCTGCTTTGGTGCTTGGGAAGTATGTTCCCCCCTCCCCACATCCCCCCAAACCCCAAAATCAAAAACCAAAACAGGAAAAATAAAAACAAAAATCTAACGAGCGTAACAGCTACACCAACGCCATCGCCTGGGCAAACCTCGCTCCCCACGACTGGACATTCTGCCTCTTCTACACCCTCTGGGATTTCCTCGAGCTGCTATTCGTCTACTTCTTCTACGTAGAAACCCGAGGTCCGACACTCGAGGAGCTGGCGAAGATCTTTGATGGGGAGAGTGCTGAGGTCGCGCATTTGGATCTGCGTGAGGTGGAGAAGGATATTCATTTGGAGAATGAGCCGATGAGTGAGAAGCGCGCGGTGGCGGTTAATGAGAGTACGGTTTGATTTAATAGGGTAGATAGTAGGCTTTTGTTGGTTTTTGGGGGGCAGGGGAGGTTGTGTTTGTGTTTGAGGATACCCGGTGTGAATGAGAGAGAGAGAGAGAGAAAGCGAAGGCGAATTCTGATTCAGTAACCTGGCTCGTGATGGGGTGAAGTGGTTTTGAGCTTATCAACGCTCGGATAGGTCCTACTAAGGATATCTAATTTATTCTTTGATCCCTGCATCATCGCCTCCATGCACACATGACTTTGCAACGACGTGAAAGTCGAGCTTCAGAGACTTAATAGATTTTATTCCATGTCTAATGCACCCACCATATAATGTCAGACGATGCCGGATTAGCTAAGCCTAGGTATTGTATTATACATTTTGACCAAATGATTTCCATTTCCACACCCATATACCAACAGAATGTCTTCACTCACTCAACCTCAATGGTCCTCCGGATCATCTTCCAACGTCTCCCTCAACCTCTCCTCTTCCTCCGCCTGTCTCTGCTCCTCCGCTCTCTCATCATGCGTCTTATGCCCCGCAAACACAGCCAGCATTCCCAAATCATACGTCGCCTTCAAAGTACCCGCCGCAACGAATGCAATCCAGACCAAATTCTTGTCCGCTAGAATACCGGTGATTGTAGGGCCGAGACTCTGGGCAGAGGTTTTGACTACGTTGATGAGACCCATGACAGCTGTTCGCTCGTGAGGGAGGACAACTGCGGCGAGGAAGGCGGAGCGTGGTGCGACGTCCATGGATTGGGTGCAAGAGCGGAGAATGAGGAACATCATTGCGAATGGGAGGGAGTTTGGGATGGGGATGAGGGCGAGGAAGATGGCGGAGGGAAGGTGGGTGAAGACCATTGTCTGGTCTTATGTCAGTTTGTCTGCTTTTTGGGGTGGGAGGAATATAGGACGTACTTTGACATTGCCGAATCTTTTTGCTATTGAGGAAGCTAGGATCATGGATGCGGCAGCAATGATGCTAGTTGTGAAGAATAGGGAACCCAATCTTCCGTCTGATAATCCGAATTTGGCACGGAAGAACCATGTTACCCAGGAGCTATTATTTTGTTAGTAATTGAAGCCATCAGAGCGAGAGGCAACATACAGAGGAGCAAGACCCGAAGCAAACGCATCGAGTGCGAATAGAATGCAGAGGTTGATCACAATGATCCTACTGCTTGGACTGATTTCCGGTAGCTTGGACATAAGCCAATTCTTTTGCTTCTTTGGTTCTTCATCCTCAGCACCATCTCCTAGAAGTGGGGCAGTTTCTGGATCCGCAGCAGGTGAAGGCTTCTTCTTCTCGGCCTCACAAGCTGAGCTGAGGGCAAGAGCGAAGCAGAGTTTGATCAGACCCACGCATGCATATCCCCAGAAAACGGATCGGTATGAGACGATCAAGGTCCATTCCAATTCCTCCTTCATGTAATATAGGAGCCATCCAGTCACCATCATCCCGCACGCAGCTCCGGCAGTACCAATGAGGGAGTACCAAGCATAAATATCGCCACGATTGGCGGCGGGAGTCAGTTGTGCGAGGGTCGATTCTTCGATAGCTCGGAAAGGTCCAATCTCATTACCACTGTCCAGAGTTAGCTACAATATTGAAGCTCTGCAGAGGGCTACGAACCTTGGGCTAATAACACCGATAATTGCGGCAGCCAGCAGAACCCAGTAGTTGCCAAACAACGCAAAGATAATTCCAGCAAGTGTCATCAATATAGCTCCCAGCGCGAGTATAGCTTTCCGTCCCAGCGCATCCGCGAAAAGTGTGAGGACGAAGCTGATCATGGTATCTCCAACAAGAGTCAAGGTCATGAAAAGACCAATTTTCCACTTAGGGATGCCTAATGCCTCGAGGTAGGAGACAAGAATCAGTGTTGATCCGCCATACGCAAAGAGTCGAACAAATCGTTGGATGCAGAGGAGCTTAGTATCGACAGTCGAGCTCCAGAGGGACACGAGTCCCAACTCCTCGAGGACCTTTACCAAGTATTTTGTTGCCATAGTGGACGTCGAAATAAGAAGAGGAGCGGTTTCGAAAAAGAGCTTTGCTCAGAAGGAATGTGGTTGAGAAGCTATTCGCGATCGGAGGTGGTTATGGAGGAAGAAATTGTCGAGCCGTTACGCCGCGAGATCCGGGCCCTGAGTCGTCACAAAGGCGCATGAGCAATTCTCCGCACTGTGCAGGTGGTGTTGAGTCTATGCAGGCCATTGCATGTTCTGCAGGTTCTGAATCGAAAGAATACGTAATGGTGCGTCACTGTTGACATTCGATTGGCCTTTATCGTGATGCCTGGCTCATCTGATAAAACAAACTTTGGGGGAGGTCTCACAACCAATCATTTCGCCCCACATCACTCCATCAGATATGTGCCGTACGTACCTCCGTATCCCACCCTTTCCTCCTCACCAAATATCTGCAGTCAATTATCTTCCGCATATGGTAGTACTGCTACGTGTATCGCATTGATGGTTGCTTTGCTAGACTATGCATGACACATATTCGGGGTATAACCATTGGCAAGTGCTGCTCTTTTCGACAAGGCAAAGCTTCATCGTTCTTTCGGATCTATCGGGTCGGCTTGAATTGGCAAAAGCCCCTCAAAAGCTATTACATACAGATCGGACGAAAGAGCCAAAAGCTATTTCGTTTATTTTTGCCGTGCTAAATGTTCGATTTTCATTGTTCGCGTGGAAGATCTGTTCAAGCACTTTTGGATGAAAGCATGTTGGACGCTTGTTTGATGTTCCGAGAAGCAACGTTTCGGGCCCGATTCTCGAATTGTGCGAAGATCAAGACATATAAACCAAGTGGAAATAGATGTCTAGTCTTAATCTAGTGGAGAATAAATTTTTGCTGCATTGCTTCAATTCAGTTTCGATCTCGAGTTGCACCCCTGAGTATTTTGAAAATTCCCCTAGGCTCGAAAGCTCTGTTGTATGTATTAGCAGAATTTTCAAAACTACAGATTGTTTCCAGGCTCCATTTTTCTAGCAACTTCAGCTCGGTTAATGCATTTCAGATCGTCCAGCTTGATGGTTGATCATGAGTCAGAGACTGTCTCACTGGAGAGTCTCAGTCGTACATTTCTTAGAAACCGAAGCTTGTGACCAGCTATCAAAAAATATCACTTGCAGCACAGATCCAAGATAATTTAGCTCTGCCGATGTCTCGAAAACTTCAAATCTCCAAGCGGTAGAATCGGTGTGCGCCGTTGCAATGACAAGATTCCGAATCAGCGTATGCCTGACATAACTTATTTTGGCGAATTGAAATACATGTCGCACAAGTGACGCAGCTCTTCGGGGCAACTGCAATTTCCATGCATAATTGATCTTAGCTACGCAAGATTTATTGAATATATTGTTACTCAGCCGCTTCGACCCCACGCAATGACAGTACAATCCGGGCAACTCTCCCAACTTTTTCTACATCATGAAGTCGTGCTACTTCGTCATTACTGTATTGCTGTATGCTAATTATGTTCATGGTGTCTCGGCACAGAACGTGGAAAGCAGCACCATCAACGCTGAGACCATTGGGTGCGTCTAGTGCCCACCACGCTGAAGCATCTTGATTTCTCTGCAGAGCTGTTTATTGTCATAGGACTGTGCTCCATCTGACCATTTCAGCACCTCTCGGCCCTGCTGTTCATTTCTCAAACGAATGCTGAAATGGACGATCGTCATGCTCAAAGTCCGTTAAATCGCCTGCTTAGCTGCATTTAAACGGTCGCAGGAAAGTCGCAAAACGTCGTGGGAGATTATAAAACGATGTGCTTCTTGTTCTCTGATGCAACTTTTCTAGGTCACCATTGGAGGATACATGCTCACTACCGTGGCCAACTGGTTCCCCTCCCCTCTTCAGAAATTACCACCCTGTTGCACAACTCTGATCAGACATAGTCATTTCGGTTACCTCTCGTCGAAGATTAAGCTATCCAAAATCAAAGCAAAGCATGTGCCTCCACGAAGCTCTTGGTGCTCATGCAAGCCGACTCGTCAGTAACTCAATGCGTCTCTCGGAGCTCATCATCTCGCCATCTCGCAATTCGAGATCACGCCGTCGCCTTCTCAGCACGTAACCTTACTTTTCTGGTTAGCAGACTTAGTGGAAAGGCTATGTACAGCTGCAAGAACGGTAAAAACGTTAAACCTTTTAATTTTTTAATTTTTATGGAAGTAGTCTATAATGCGGGAGGTCAAGTGAAGTCTTGGTGGGGTTCGCTAAGTTTAGGGGTTCGCTTGGCGCGCCAATGGCAAAATGGACCCCCTCAAAGTCGGCGAGTCCTCGAATCGACACTCAAGAAAAAGCATTGGCTTCTCACGCTTCTCGATACTGCAAAATGATGCTTCCTATATTGCTGGCGCTTGAATCGAAGGCGAAGGAGTCTCTAGCATCTTCAAAAGAAGTCTCTAACTATCTTTTATATATTCGTGAGGTTGTCCAGGTGCTTAATGATATATGCCATCACCGCGAACAGCCACAAGAGCAACGACTATTTTTAAGGACCCTTACTACAGAGTCCCGAAAGTATATTTGCCAAGAAGTGGAACTGTATTCGAAATGTTGAACAACCTTATCGCCAGACAAATGGATAATTTTCTCTGCTCAACTTGACAGCTGCGTCTATTCTGAGAAGCAGCCAAAGTGAGGAAAGCATCCGTTTGGCAATGCTAAATGTGACAAGTCTCAAGCACGGCTCAAACTTTGCATCTCCCTCGAACAACGTTCGGTTTGACACACAAACAAACTTTACGATAAGGTTATTTTAGGCGCCCCACTACCTAGCGAGTTGGAGAAAAAGCCGATCCTTCCTCTTTCGCAACACGCGGCAGATAAATAGCCTTCGCGGCTGCTCGATATTTTACCAGGTACCTTTTGCTAAAATTCCCGACATCTAGAACACAACATCGCGAGTCTATCTTCCGTACCGAAAACTTACCAGAATGCGATGGCAGATCGTGGCGTTTCGAGCCGGGGCGCACATGACAGCCACAGAGCCAGACTAGGGGAGACAAGTCCGAACGCGCCTAGCGCAGTCGTCAATCTGATTCGAGGAAGACCTCGCCGAGACTCAACTAGACGCCGCTGTTACATCTCCCCGCCACTACATATTCCGAGCGTTACATCTTGACCGAGGACACACTGCACGACACCGTGAAGCTGGAATACGGGCGGACGTCCCTTCGCCAACAATAGATGTCTTGGCCCGAACGACGTCCCTTGAGTCGGGCCTTCATTAATTCCACAAGACTGATACTGCGCTCTATTGGGAGCCATTGGTGCCTTTGCAGGTTGCAGGTTGCAGGACCGGATAGCAAGAAAGATCTCACTGATACACTGACATCGAGTGATGAGTGCTGCTGAGTGTTGACTGGTTCCGAGGCATTGGAAGCGCAATGCTCTCGTCGAGGCTAGAATCCGAGAGGCTGCGTGCTGCCCCTCGGGTATTTTTTTTATCAGCCCCGTCCACGGCCTCAAAGACTTCTCTGCAGCTGCCCTTATTATCTCAACTCGTGTAGCACGACTCTTGTCCTGTACGAGTAAGTACTTTGACAAGATTAAAAGGCCCGACTATATTCACGGGTAATGTCTATTTACATGGCTGAAGCTGATTTATCCTAGGAAGTGCGGGTAACGATACAAATCCGCACAGTCTGCACCCTACCCTGCTCGGTAGCGCTTAGATTGGCACAGCTCTATCTCCGCATTCTGGATATTGTTTGGTTCTGGAACTGCCTTCAAGGCTTGGAAGAAGGGCGAGGGTAACTGCATTGAGCGAGCTTCCGTCGTTCTGATCCGGTATCCCTGAATACCTCGTGCGACCTGGCATCAATTGGCACGCAGTGTTTTCTGTTTCAAGATAGCTATCTATCGAGGGTGCACAATTTGGACTCAATTTCATCACAATCCCCGCTCCCACCGTCTCAATGAGACTCTGCATCGCGGCTAGGGTCTTCATGGGTGAACAATGTTCCCACTCTCCTGTTCGAGGGTCGCCAATTCCGGGCTTTCGCAGAGAAGGACCGAACTCTGCAAACGGTCTGCGAAACGCGGCCTGATAGAGTGAAGTACTCCCTCCTATAAGTACCTTTGCATCCCCTTGTACCCCTTTTCCTCCTCTTACCTCTCTCTCGTCAACACACCGTGGCGGACGTGTTTCCCACAGGAAGTATCTGGTGTACAGGAAGGCGATAATACATCACCATCCTCAATCAACATCTTCTTTAGCCCGCCATGGCCGGAGGAGCAATTATCCACGGTACCACCGATGCGTCGCGTATCGAAGCGCCTGTCACCATCAAAGCGTACCTCATGTGCGCTTTTGCAGCCTTTGGAGGTATCTTTTTCGGATACGACACTGGCTGGATGGGAGGAATTATGGGCATGAAATATTATATCAGACAATATACCGGCCTTCCAGTGAGTTTTTCACTCATTCTTGGACCTCGAAAATCGGTCTAACAATTCCCAGTATCCTGGACCAAAAGCTTCTGCTGCTGAGAAACTCGCTTTTGTTCTTCCCGGATGGCAACAGTCTCTTCTTACCGGTATCCTTTCTTGCGGAACGTTCTTTGGTGCGATCATCGCTGGTGATCTCGCTGATCAAATCGGTCGACGATGGACAATTATCTCTGGCTGCATTACTTTCACCATCGGATGTATTCTCGAGACTGCCTCTACTACTCTTGCCGTCATGGTTGTAGGTCGTTTGATTGCCGGTGCCGGTGTTGGTTTCATCTCAGCTGTCAGTAAGTGCACATTCCCCAGAATTCAGCCAATTCGCCGTGGGGAAAATTGCGGGGTATGGGGTATTAACGCTAACTCATCATCGCCACAGTCATCCTCTACATGTCCGAGATCGCACCCAAGAAAGTCCGTGGAGCTTTAGTTTCTGGGTATCAGTTCTGCATCACCATCGGTATTCTCCTCGCCAATTGCGTCGTCTACGCCACCCAGAACCGCGACGATACAGGCTCATACCGTATCCCGATTGCCGTTCAATTTCTCTGGGCAATCATTCTCGGGACTGGTCTCTTCTTCCTTCCCGAATCTCCGCGTTTCTTCGTCAAGAAGGGCAGAATTGACGATGCTGCCCAGGCGCTCGCCAGCGTCCGAGGACAACCCATCGAGTCCGAATACATCCAGGACGAACTTGCTGAGATCATTGCCAACAACGAGTATGAGCTTAGTGTTGTTCCTCAGACTTCGTACATCGCTTCCTGGACCAATTGCTTCAATGGCAGCCTGTTGCATGCTAGCTCCAACGTCCGCCGAACACTGTTAGGTATTGGTCTTCAGATGATGCAACAACTTACTGGTATCAACTTCATCTTCTACTACGGAGTTGTATTCTTCAAGAGGTTCGTCACCCATTTCGTCTCGCCTCTCTATATTTACGAATAACTAACCTCAATTATATAGTTTGAACACAATCTCCAACCCGTTCCTAATTACCCTAATCACTACCCTCGTCAACGTGTGCTCAACCCCGGTCTCCTTTTGGATGGTCGAACGCTACGGACGCCGCAACCTCCTCATTGTTGGCGGAACTGGTATGGTCATTGCACAATATATTGTCGGGATTGTTGGTGTGACTGTTGGCAAAGACAAAGGAGCTGATACTAACACATCAGCTGTGTCCGCCATGATCGCCTTCATTTGCATTAATATCTTCATGTTCGCCAGCACATGGGGACCTTGCGCGTGGGTCGTAGTCGGCGAGATCTTCCCCTTGCCCATCCGTTCCCGTGGTGTCGGTCTCTCTACCTCCTCTAACTGGTTCTGGAACTGCATCATCGCCATCATTACACCGTACCTAGTCGATGCCCAATACGCGAACCTATCCAGCAAGATCTTCTTCATGTGGGGCTCGCTTTGCATTATCTCGGTGCTGTTTGCCTTCTTCCTCGTTCCTGAGACGAAGGGCCTCTCGCTCGAACAAGTTGATCGTATGTTGGAGGAAGTTTCACCTCGCAAGTCGAGGAACTGGGTCCCACATTCCACGTTTGCGGCGGAGATGGGACTGGTGGAGAAGGGGATTCCGATGCCAGGTGTGAGTGGGAAGTTGGGCGATTCGACTGAGGAGACGGAGTTGGAGCAGCAGAATACTCCGGTTGGCAAGGAGGTCGTGTAAGTCGAGCTTTACTGGTTGAAGAACAGTTCGTAATGTTTGATGAGGGGTTTGGGCTGGCATGGCTTCCAAGTGATGGCGCCAGATTATGCATGAGATAGATACCAGATATATCTAGAATTGGAAGAAGATGTGTGGCATAGAGTTGAAATATACCCAATAATCATTCAACTGCTACACTGAATTCTCCGTTTAGCGCCATCTCATCTCTTCTTATTCCATGAACCTCGTATTGTACATTATATCTTATGTTCATGATCATTATGAAAAAATGCACGATCTTGACTATATTATAACCAAATTGAAAGATCAAAGAGATTACAACTTGTATTGCTTAGAAGCGTTGTCGAAGGAAGAGGAAATATGAGTTCAAGGGAAGCGCAGCTTCCACTCTTTCTCCCTGCCTTCCTTCTCTTAATTCTGTTTATTATAATCAATCCATACCTTCCGTTTCTACTCTCTCTTTCTGAGGTTAGTTGCACGAACTACATTCTACCTTTAAATCTTCCCTATTAAGAAAAAGCGATTAAGTAGACTTTCCCGTGATGCATCAACTCCACTTCCCAACAATATCATATGCTCCAGAGTTTAGTCTCTTCCGAGGTGGATTCCTTGTAAGTAGAGAAATGTTTCTCTTTTGTGGAAGGTTTGGAGTCCCCTTGATCTTGTTCATTAATTGAGACTTCCGCATGCATTTCAACCTCAAGCTGCAGGCCCGTCAACTCGTGGATTGAGGACCTCCCTCGATCCTCAGATTCCTAAGACTCATAACCTCCATCAAAAAATCCAAAAAAAAAGGTGAGACTTGTATCCCGAATCAATAGTCTAGAAATCGGTGTTCTAGCACTCACGGATCTGCGTCTTATTTCTGGATGTTTAAATTGACTACTTATCCTGCACCTCGTAGTTCTCACCACTTGTTATTTAAGTGCTCGGTTATGGGTCTAATATTACTTTCTCACTCCGTCTTGAATCCCTGGTTCATGGGATAAAAGAAGAATTTTTCCACGCAGATCCGCTCCCGCCTAGGATCCCGCTCCTTCCTCCTCGCCCCGCCCGCGGCTGAAGTTGAGGTGAATAAATGTTTAGCAGAAAACCAGATATCCACGAGAGACTCACCACTAGGAAGCACGATTAAACACGAGGCAGCATTCCAAAAATTCCAAACGAAAGGCATGAAATATATATTTTGTCATCAACTCTACATGAACCAAAAGCTCCTTTCTTCTCAACAATTCCACCTCCCAAATCTACCAATCAATGTTTCCTTCCCCGCCACCCACCGCTCCCACCAATTCCTTCTTCGCCTCAAATGGTTTCCGTCCTTTCATCCCTACCCCATTCTTCCCAATCCTGCGATCTAGCTTCTCAAACGGTCCCTCCCCACTCTCCCCCTTCTTCACCATCCACTTCTTAGTTCCCAACACCCCATCCAACTCATGCACGGGCGGTAACTTCAAATACACCATCCCATCCTCCCTCTCCTCCACGGGGAACGTCGCTATACTAACTTCCTCATCATTCTGGCACCGTCCCGCCTGCTCTCCATTCAACTCGAAATTCCGCTTGTGATACGGACACGAAACCCACAACTTATCATCTTTATCTCCAATCAGCCCATCGCTCAGGACGAAAGCCCGTTTATGCGGACACATCTGCTGACTCGCCAACCACTTCCCCTTAACTCTAAAAACAGCCAACTGCGTATCGCCCCTCTTGATCGTCGCCGAGATCCCATTCGGAGCCTCATCCGCACCCTTAAAATGACTCGCTTCGATGACCGGCTGCCAGGTAAGACTCGTCCACTTGGTGTTCTTGAAATCCTCCTTGGCGGACTCCTTAGCCCAGTACACGGGGCGGGTCTGCCCGCGGTCCTGCTCCGTTTCCATCATCTCGACCGTTTCGGCCGTGTTGTTGAACTGTTGGAATTTTTTCCGGATCTCGGGGTTCTTGATTGCTTCGGCCCATTCGTCGAAGAATGTTCCGACTAACTCTTCCATTTGGGCTTCGAGGGAAGCGCAGATTCCGAGCTTGTCTTCCAGGATGACTTCTCGTAGGTATTTTATTCCGCCGGGGAGGTTCTCGAGCCAGCGGGCGGTGCGTTGGAGTTTGTCGGCTGTGCGGATGTAGAACATTAGGTAGCGGTCGAGGATGGGGACGACGTCGTCAGGTGGAACGTCTTTGGCGAGGAGTTCGGAGTGCTTGGGAGAGGCGCCGCCGTTGCCGCCGACGAAGATATTGAAGCCTTTCTCTGTGGCGATGAGGCCGAAGCTGAGATTTATTAGCGACTGTCCAAAGAAGGGTCTGAACATCGGAGGGAGATGAATTTCGGGACTTGATTTTGGACATTGAGGCAAGGACAATGTCGGACTTGAAGTCTGACAATGTTCAACCATCAATATCCAACACCAAGCTCGACATTTTCCTTTTCTCAATATCAGTGTAGGGGAAGAAGACTTACTCCTTATTTTGCGCCTCAGCGCATTCTCTCACACATCCACTCACACCTCCCTTCATCTTATGCGGACTTCTAATACTCTTATACCGTTCCTCCAACCTCACTGCCATCCCCACACTATCACCAATGCCATACCGACACCACGTCGTGCCTACACAACTCTTCACCGTTCTCAAACTTTTCGCGTACGCATGTCCGGACTCAAACCCTCCCTCAATCAACTCCTCCCAAATCTTTAACAAATCCTGTTTCTTCGCTCCAAACATATCGATTCTCTGCCCTCCCGTAATCTTCGTATAAAGATTATATTTCTTCGCCACATTCCCCAACACGATCAACTTATCCGGTGTAATCTCTCCTGCCGAAACGCGAGGAATAACGGAAAACGTCCCATTCCTTTGGATGTTCCCTAAGAAACGATCGTTTGTCTCCTGTAATCCGTGCACTGGTTTATCCATCACATGCGGATTCCATAACGAGGAGAAAATACTCCCAATACTCGGCTTACAAGCCTCACACCCCTGACTCTCCTTATCATTTCCCGCTTCCCTCATAACTTCCGCTAGCGTCTTCAGTTTCTTGACTGAGATGATATTATACAGATCCGCTCTGCTGTAGTTGAAATGCGGGCAGATGTGATTCTTGACCTCTTGTCCCATAGCCTTCATCTGCGCATTGAAGATTGAAGTGACAAGCGGCATGCAGCCACCACAACCAGTTCCGGCTTTGGTGCAGGATTTCACGTCCCCGATCGATTTGCAGGTCCCGTTCTTAACGGTAGTTACTACATCGCCTTTCGTGACGTTGTGGCAGGAACAGATCTGTGTGTCGTCGTCGAGATCATTCCCGTCGTCTTCTCCTCCTTTGTTGGCGCCGAGAATGAATTCTGAGGGCTGCACGTCGAGCATTTTCTGGTTCTTGACCATGGGGACAAGCTTCACGTAGTCCTTAGTGTCGCCGATCATCATGCCTCCGAGCAGGTATTTGCCATCCAGGGTAAAGAGATATTTTTTGTAAACATTGGAGAAGGGGTCTTTGTATGTGAGAGCTTTGACGGGACTTGGTGGTGGACCATCGGTGAGTTTGGAGAGAGGATCTGGGGAGCCTTCTTTCTTGCGAGCTGCTCTGATGGGAAGATGTTTTGGGCCATCGCGGTCAGCGAAGAAATCTCCAAAGCTAGCGACTTCGACTCCTAGGAGCTTGAGCTTGGTGCTGAGATCTGGACGCTTGAACTTTCGATATGAATGGACTTTGGCTTGCGTGAGGTTGAAGGACAAGACGTCCGCCATCTCGATACCGGGAGCAATGAGACCGAATGTCTGGTTCTCCCAACTCGCACATTCTCCAATGGCGTAGATGTCCTTGATACTCGTGCTCAGATCCTCTTTCACCACAATCCCGCCTCCTCGATCGGCACACTTGATACCCGCTCGCCTAGCAAGTTCATCTCTCGCCTTGATCCCTATAGCGAAGCAAAGCGTGCTGCAAGCCATCTTCTCTCCATCTTCGAAGACTACTCCCTTAACTGCATTATCTTCGGTAACTTCAATCTTCCCCACTCTCTTGCTCAACAGCACATCCAAACCAAGATCTCGGACTTGCTGCACCACAAGCCCACCGGCATCACCATCCAGTTGTCGACTGAGAACCCATCGATTTCTCTCAATAAGATGGACTTTCTCAAAAGCTTCCAAATCAATCATCGCTTTCGCAGCTTCCAGGCCAAGTAAGCCTCCTCCAACAACGGCGCCATGTGTACCCTTATGCTCTGCCGCGAAAGAGATCAAATTCTCCAGATCCTCAATCGTGCGATATACGAAGACGCCTTTTGCATCGTGCCCAGGTGTATGGCGCGGAAGGAGGGCATCCGAGCCAGTGGCTAGGACGAGCACGTCGTATGGTACTGTTTCGCCGGAGGAACAAGACACCAGTTTGTGTTCTGAGTGGATCTCGGTGACTTTCGTGTTGAGGTGGTAGTTTAAGGAGCCTTCTGGGACGCTGGAATACTAGAAGTCTGTTAGTGAGGGGTGGCGGGGTATCAGAGAGAGACTTACCCATTCTTTGGGATTGAGGTAAAGATTCTCTACTTTTCTGTGCTGGAAGAAACTAGTGAGTCCGACGCGGTTGTATGCTAGATGTGCCTCTTCTCCGATGACTATGATGTCGTATTCTCTTCGTTTGGCATCGAGCTTCATTAATTTCTCTCTGCGAGCATACATCAGCTTTCATGCTCGCTCTCCTAGTTCTCCACGACTCTTGTCCGCAAGCAATTGCTATAATCGTAGCGAAATGGAGCAGAAGTTTCGCAGACCGAAAATTGACACTCACATAAAACTAATTCCCACCATTCCCAGTCCTACTACCACAACCTTCTTCCTGGGTCCGCCATGGCCCTCATTCTCACTCCCTTTCACGCCATCTGGTCCGCCCTCAATCGGACCAGCCTTGATTTCCTCTACAGGAATTTGAGGCTGCCAATTGCTCGACATCGTGATATTTTTTCCCCTCTGTTGTATTTTCGTAGTAACTGGACCCCAGCTTCTTGCACCTCACTCTTAACCCAGCATGCAGGCGCTGTCTCTTCGTCCAATAATGAGCTGGGTATCACACGCACAAACAAACTCGAGGGAAAATAATCTGAAAGAGAAAAGAAGTTCGATCGAAACAGCAAAGAATACAACTCTACCTAGCCTTTTGGCAGCACCTACTATTGCTCGATCAGCTTTCTTCCGTCCATCCCATCTCCCACCAAATCCTCGGAAATCGAGTCCAGCCCACCTACCGTCCCTCCCCGCCAGACGTCCATCCAATCAGAGCCGACGCGTTGGAAGCACCCGTCGGAGAAACAAATCTGAGATCCTCGATTCTTTGCACCGCGGTCTTTTCCTTCTGTTGCGTCTTGCCTTATCAGAGCTTCCCTGACCTACCGAGGAGTTGTTAGCGTCGCGATGATGGATTTCTGGTTCGCGATAAGAGAATTGATCGACGCGAACCAATTGATAACGCTAAGCGGATCTAGATTGTCAGCTTATCATTGGCTGTGTCCAAAACATCGCGTAAACGGCGATGGTGATTGGACAGGGGTGAGATGGTGGGGCGCGGCAGCGGAGAAACATGGAGATGTCGAGTTTATGGATGGGTAAAAGAGAAGTTTGGGAGGTACATATATCCGAGGGAATGCACTTTTCATTTGGTGTTAGAGCGGAGGTTAGTATTCTGGTATGGAGGAAAGTCGGTATCTGTTGCTGCTTCCGGCAATCAGGGACGAAATGGTTCCTGGTTCAAGTTTGTGTAGGGGACGTGCTTCAGCAAGGTTTCATTCGAGCACCACGTTCTGTACAATGATCTGATCACTCTGGCATGGACGAATGTTCGGGTCGATGATTCAATGACTGCTATCAATCATACACTGTACACCATGTGTGTTTTGCCCCGCAAGAAAAAGCTAAGATGCAGAAGAAACAGGCAATGAAGAAACAACAAACTGTTCCTATTAAAAGCAAGTGGAGCTTTTTTCATCATAACACGTCCTCTATGATCAACTCTCAACGCGAGATCGAATGTGTGCGTCGAGAAACCCTAAGAACACGCTCGCCGAACCTGAAACTCCATAGCAATCCATTCCGGAAAAAGTGCAGCAGAGAAAATTGAGAATCAAAAGAAAAAAAACCAGTATCCTTCCTTGCGCCAATATGTATCAGAGAAGTACGTCGCATACACACAAAAAATCATCCACCGCCGGAATATTGTGGCATCATACAGAGAGAAAAAGGAAAGAAGGTTGAGTTGGTCAACAACCCTCTCCGCCATCCTCACTCAGCATGCTTTCGTACCCGGCATCCTCCATACCCACGCATCGCTTTTTGATGCTTAAGCAGCGTTCGACCATTGTACGCTTGACCTCCTTGTCGAGCATGCTTTTCTCGCCATCTTTGCCACCGATCCAGATTCTCAGATCGCCCGCCAAGCGTTCTAAAGCATTGGTGCAACTGATGGCAACAAGATCATGACCATTGATCCTCTCCATTAGCTTGAATGCAGCTGTGAAACCAAGGAGGCTTAGATCACGTAGATGGACTGTCCCAATGATGCGATGAGCTGCTTCAGGATTGGATGGCGACGGGTAACGATCAATGTGTGCCATTGCCATTGCACAACGTAGCGCAATTTTGACATCTAGGAGACCGGCCGCTAAGTTCCTCGTGCTGAACAGGTTTGAGGTCTTCTTGCCGTCCTTCTTCTCCAATGGACCAAGAGCTGCCATCGCATCTGCGATACTTGCTCCGCGTTTCTCTTTGATCAAGACAGCGCGAGCCACCAGAGCTCGAATTTGGGTGGCTGAGCCAGTTGGTGCTGTCTTAATAGCAAGCGTGACGTTATCGAGGATGAACTTTTGTACATCAAGATCATCTTCAGCGCCCTCGAGGCTCTTGGCAAGCGCGTGCTGCAGAACAAGGCTCGAATACCATGCAGCAACAGCATCAAGTGGACTACGAATAGACTGGTCATCAACCACGCTATTCATGCTATCGATACCATCATCGGTATTATTGGTAGTGGGCAAGTTCCAAGCAAGATTGTAAGCGCGTTGACTGATACTGTCAACTAGGACATCATCGCAGTTTTGTTCAAGAAGCGCAACGAGATAATCTGGCAGCTCATCCTCTTGCTTGTCCTTAGCGAAACTCAAGAAACGGTGCAGGTGCTTCGCCTCGTTCCATTTCCATCGTGCGAGCTTAGCTGCGATTTCGTGAAACATGTAGAAGCCATTGAAGCCAGCATTGCCGACCTCCCATAGGAGAACGCGGATATGCAGAGCTTTTAGCATGAGACGAGCTGGAGAATCTGGCAAGGTGCCAGAGGCTAGCAAGGTTAATGTGAGTCGACTTTTGCTGACCTCGACGTCTCCGCCGGCTAATTGAGCATCAAGAGCGATAGTCCAGGCCTTGATACGAGCTGCTTCTTGTTGTTGCGTGACTCCTGTGAGATAAGCATAGCCATGCGCACCGATAATGTTACGCATGCTGAGCTTTACCATTTTTAAGCACAGAGCCGCAGCCTCAAGGAAGAAGTTGTGGCGAGGTACCCAGACAGTTTGGATCGCTGTGAGCCAGGCTTGTCGACGAACTTGAATTGGAGACGCTAGAGAAGGTGCGGCTGCAAGAGAAGAGGTTCGGGTCTTTTCGTCGTTTGGCTTAGGCTTGGAAGCGAATAATGAGGGCAAGAACGCATATAGTAATGCACCTAGTACCAAGAAAAGCTTCATATACGCCATGGTCGTGGCAGCTGGTACGTGATAGCCAGCAACATTGATCTCCATGGAGGAGTGGACAGCCGAGCTCAAGCCTCTGAGGAGCTGTACTGGAAGAGCAAACAGACCTCGAGCATCGGGAGAATCCTCCTTTTGTTCAGACTCGCGCATACCTTCGAAGAGCATCAAGCCGGCGAGAGAGCCAACCATCAATTTGCCGAAGTAAGGGTTGGTCTGCCATCCATGCTGACCCATAGGTCGAGCTTGTTGGTACTGCTCCTGTGGCACAGAGAAAGGTTGGCTCATATGACCTGCAGTGGTGTTAGATGAAAGTGTGCGATGCCGCAATCCCTTTGAGCGGGATCAAGCGTAAATGTTACTCACCTTGAAGTCTTCGGATATCATCAGGGACTTGGATCATTCCTTGAGGCTCGATTCCACCTGGTGATGGGCCTGGAGTGGTGTAGTCGGGATTGAATTGGAATGGGTTGCCCATCGGAGGTGCCGGGTTGAATCCCATCGAACCAGAACGGAAAAGAGTTTCAAATGCCGCGAGGCGTGCTTTTTGCTCTGCATTCTCATCTTGTAATCGCTTATTACGCTTCTCCAAATGATTGATATATTCAGTGGCTTTACTAAGGACCTATTTCTAGTCAGCACCAATGTATTGACACCAGGAGACAAGCCATCAACGAGAACGATGACACGCTGAGCCGTAGGAAAAAGAATTGAATTTCTCTCTGTCATCAAGAGGTCCGTCAAAAGTGAGATTCATTAGTGATCAGCACTATGTGGTGGCCGCGACACTAGATGATGAAGACACGATGTCGAGAGAAGGAAGAATACAGCGCAATTGACAAGCGCTTTGCTAGGAGCCATCACAGGTGAAGTCCTTGAAGCATGATCATCGCTTTCGCTCCATCGCTTTTTCAACAAGTGGTCTAGACTTTGACGTGGTGTGAAGATAGCGCTTTGATAACCGGCCGACCGGACAATTTTGCGAACGACAAACTTGCAAAAAATGCAACTTACAGTAGCTTTATTTAACTTATGGGCAGGCGTCAGGCCTTGGAGATCCTCTCGGTCATCAGCAGTATCTTCACCTCTTGCGCTCTTGGTCATGATTCGTAGACTCGGTACGCTGTCCCGCAGCGCAGCGATCTTGTCGTTCAGGTTCGTGCGATATCGCTTCTCGATCATGTTGTGGGCAGTCTTCTTGACTGGAGGGTTCGAGTCATCATCGTCTTCATCATCATCTGCCTCCGCCGACGACTTGCGCTTGCGACTGCGCTCCTCCCGATCATGATTGTCTGGCGAGGATATGGAGCGGCTCTTCGTGCTGGCAGTCGAGTTCGGGCTGTGCTGGCTTCGGTATTGCAGGTGTTGAGGCATGGCGATGTTGCGTAACTTCTCTTGTTGAGCCGGCGTAAGCGTGTTCATAGTAGTATAGGGCGTGGGAGGGAGAGGTTCGATCTTGGGCTCCGTCGGAGGCTCCCAGCTGAGGGGAGTCGAGTAGAGATTTCCGTCGTAAGGCGGAGTCTCTTGATCCCAATCAGCTGGGAAGAGAGGGTCGTCGTCCAGCGCCAGGGTGTCGGTGAACGCCACGCTATCGTCGAAAGAATTCAAAGGGTCGAATGCTGCAGAGATACCTGAAAGAGAGGAAGGGTCAAATGAATCGCGAGATTCCATAACGAGGCGCTCTCACGGAAGTGGGAAGGTATGGGTTGTGAAGTGTGAGCTGATATGATGGGAACATTCGAGAGTTCTGCAGGTAAGAAGTGAGACAAGGGTCAGTCACGCAAGGTCAGTGTCAGTGATTTGGGGGGAAAATGTCAATTTTGCTGCTAGGAGTGAAGTTGGAAAATCGTACGAGTTGTAGATATCGAACCACCTTGACAGGACCCGGACCTAGAACGGCCTAGCGGCCCCATCCCATCCAGCACTGCAAACGACGTTTAGCGTCAAAAGGCAGCGAGGGGGGTATAAAAGTGGGTCAACGCATGATCCGTGCAGTTTGATTGATCGACTCAAAGCTGCTGGCGAGTCGCGACATCGAGGGGACAATTTCTGAGCTATTCCCAAACAATACTCGTTTTTATCCCAAAGATGCATTTGAGTGCTATCAAGACAGTTATCTGGGAATGATATCACCGGTCGAGCCAGCCAAAAAATTATGGAGAGATGGGATTTACTCAGAATATATTGTAAATGGTATCTGCCAGAGACTGCCCAGCACTTTGCGCGCCCAGATTTTAGAGAGGTCACTGTTACTCCGTATAGGTACACTGACACCTCTCCTAAACTCAATTTTTCCAATCGTATGATATTGAGCGGATGTGTTCAGCCATTTGAGCCATGCGCTACCCAACGTCCAATCCTCGAGGCCAAAGAGCTCCATGCCTTGTCGGCCGGCAGTGTTTCTGCTGACTGGATAGGTTCGGGGATCCTGCTGCTATTATCAGAACAATTGTCGGAAGACATCCATCTCAACGCGGCTATCCACGTCAACGAGTCGCGTACGAAGTATCCAATTTGTCGAGGCCATTGAGTTCCAAGCATTATTCTCCGGCGGCAGTGTGGGCCACTGGACTGGCTCGGGGGATTAATTCCTATTGGAGATACCGTTGGGAGAGCCTTAATGGGTCATCATGGTCCGGTATCGTCTGATAATGAGTTGCGCCCGAAACAGGATCCTTGAGACGTGTTCTCCCCATTTCTGGGGACAGAAGGTATGCAAAACTTGGATCTTTCATCGTTCCTTCGACGGGTATGCACGTGTATGCAAACCCTATGCTCGTCACCCGCTGTCGGCTGCTCTTTTAAGCTTCTTCGATGTTGATCACAGAAATCTGATCAGATATCTTCCGAAACTACCGGCATCTACTGTTCAAATGCCGTGTAGGGAACCTTAAGTTTTGATATATAGGTAGAAGATTCGCTCGTGGTCACTTGTCACTGGAGCTGAAAATCTCCTACCTAGGTAGGTATGATAACTTTATTCAATTGGCGGCATTGGGCCGTTCGGTCAGCCCCGTATGATTCAGTAGTATTTCCAATTGGGTTTGGTACAACCGTCCATGAGCTCTTCGGGGCGGATTGGGGCTGATGATTCCTTCGTGCAACGGCCGCT
>VXCB01000255.1:0-28803 GCA_009613015.1 Mollisiaceae sp. DMI_Dod_QoI | reverse complement strand
CCGATATTTCTGAATATTCATTCAAAACCGTCGGATTTTTCACCGTAAATGAAAACCTCACCGGTTGAATACCCGAGTATATCTTCACCGGTTTATACCGATTTATCCGGCTCCGTATCCAAGTCTGGTTAAAGTCGTCTTTGCATACTCGATAGACTCTTCTATAGGATAAGACAAGCGAGGTTGCCGGCCAGACCTTCACTCGAGCAATGCTATCATGCATCTCCATATGGCACCCGCACGGGTAAAACCAAGAAACGGTAGACAGAAGCACTGAGACGGCAAAGAAACCTGCACACGAGACTCTGGTATTTGGAAGCCCTACGTCCAGGTTACCGAGTTAAACGCGCAGACCGCACAGCGCACGCCTCCTGGGATCTCGTAACACGTACCAACCAGAGAGCAGGAGATATCCCAAGACCAGCCGCCAGAACCGGGGGCACAGTCAAGAACGACCCGAAGAACAAATCCCGACAGGGCTTTGGACCCCCAAAGACGGCCGAGAGCGTCCGATTAAGCTTTTGCGAGTGGGAGTGGCTTGCAATTATGCTGACCGTGCAGTGCAGCAGCATGATAAGCTTGTTTTCTCTAGGCTGGTTAACCTTATGCTTGGTAGATCATATGAGCGAAGTGCATATATGCAGGTGGGAGCGATGATGCAATGCGGCGGTTTGGTTATTGTAAGGTCTTATTTGAATGGGTGGCTCGTAGGCAACCTGCCTCTTTGGTGCAAAGAGATAAGGTAGACATAAGGGATGATGTCAAAGGCTGGATATAAAGTCTCTGGTTGGGAGATGATGTGCGTTTTGAAATCAAAAGAGCTCAATGATAGAGAAACTGGAAGAGAAGGAGTCCACGTGGTTGCATTGTTGCTGCATTGTTGCTGCATTATGAACCTGGTTTTTTTAGGGTCTCATCCTCGGGACCTCTTTCTTATCTTAGTCGCAAAAGAGAAGCTTCGAATGGCTTTATTTGAGGAGCGGCAATTGTAATAGGCTGATAGTTCCGGTATTTGACGTGGGGGCACTATGCGGGCGAAAGACAATAGCATAACTCCATGTTGTTGTGTTCACTAAGAAACCTATCTAGCATTTTGCTAGAACTATCCACCCACCCGCGTTGCATCGGCAGCAACCACGACTAAGCTACCCAAACAAAAGAATAGGGGGTCCAATGTACATGACAATAATGGGTGATCAACGCCTGAGGAAAGAGAAACGAACTGTGGACGTGCTGTTTGTACTCCATCCCCAAACGCAACGAACCCTGAGATCGGGGACGTAGATGTGTGTTAATGCAACCCAAAACAAGAGCAAGGAAAAAATCATAAAAAGAAAAGGAAAGGAAGGATTAACCATCAAGCAACATCCCATCCACCTCTCCTTTTGTTTCTTCAATCTCGTGTTTCGGTCTAACGCCTCCATTTCCATCACTGTAATATCCTGCACCAACGGTGCCATCTCGCTCAGTGCCTACGAGTCTATACTCGCCATCGTCTCTTCTCTCAATAATCTTCTCATCAAGCGCCCAATGCGCCAGCATTCTGTCGACCCCGAGTCTACCAGCTTCGCCCTTCTCCATGTGTCGTCCGACGTGCTCGGTCCAATCGTCCCAACTACCTGCTCCCTCGAAAATATTGGCACAGTCTGGCTTAGGGCATGCGGACCGTTGAGGTGGTTGTCGACGAGTGACAAGGCAAGAATTTTGCATTTCCTTGACATGTGTTTCCCACTCCAATTGCAACTTGCTGTCGCCTTTGGCAATGGCTTTCTTAATAGCGAATGGCGCGTGCATACGACGAAGATGCTGAGTGAAGAGATCCTTACGGTTGAACTCGTTGCCTTTACCTTCGACTGTACTCTGCGGGCAAGACGAGCAGCGGTAATATGTGAGACAGAGATGTTGAGAGGCAATATGACGTTTCCACTCATTCTTGGAGCCGAATGTACTGGTGCAGCCTGCGAAGGAGAAGGCGCAAGGGAATGGTCGGGTGTGAGCAGCAGCAATGTGCTTTCGCAAAGAAGACGAGTCTTTAAATGGTGCGTGGCTGCAGAGCGAGCATCGTGTATCTTGCTTGGGACCTTGCTTCTGGATGGATCTTCTTGGTTTTGGCCTCGAGGCTGGAGAATTGTATTCGGAGCTGTACATTGGATCTTCTACACCTGAATCGGCAGCTTCTTGAGATGACGCAGACTCCTCTCGGGCACTTCTCAACCCAGGGCTATCCTCCGAAGGGATGTGAGAATTGTTTCGCTCACTGTTGGCATGATCATGGCTCAAGTGTCGGACATGGCTGAGTGCCTTCAATTGCTCTGCAGCCTCGTGCATCTCGACAGAATCCTCAAGGTGATCATCCTTGTGTTCGGGAATGGCTGATGGTCCTGGGTCGGGATAGACTACCTGAGGAACCGAATTTGGTGTGCCCAAGACCATGTCCTGACGCATTGATTCTTGTCGCATCGGATCTTGCTGAATCAACTCACCACGACTCGGCTCTTGTCGCATCATAACCGGAGTCGAGGCTGCAGCTTGACGAGCTTCAAGAAGAATCTTTCCGTCCTCGAGTTCCTTGAACGTCGCTGCCTTGCCAATAGGCGGCGAGATACCACTAATCAAACGTTGATACTCGGTGGTCATGTTGTGCGAGTTGATGTAACCCAAGAAAGCACATGTACGATCGGCAGCTACAACGTTCCACACAGCGATCGGCATGGAGACCAACAAGACTGTCGGTGGACCATGAAACATGCCTTCGACAGCAATCTTCGATGCAGCCATAGGAGTATTATGGAGCCACTGCTTGAAGGATGCCATCTCTTGACTTGGCTCGCCAAGGAAAGTAGTGCAAACCAGAGCTCTCATTTCCTCAAAGGTCAAATCAGAATTTGAGCTGACTCGCATGATTTGAGCCTGGTCGTGATTTCTCAAGATGTCATTCTCAGGCGCCGCCAACGGCGACGCGATGTGCGGACCACCAGGTTGTTGTTGACCAATGGGTGCCAATGTGATACTCTGTAGAGCGCCTGGGGTCAAAGAGAAGCATACAGGCATTCTCTCATGGCCAGCGCCAGCTTTGCTAGAGCCATTTGTCATCGGAGGGTGCAAGAAGACATTGTGCTTCATCGATATAATCTCTTCATGGAGTCGTTGTATGCTGAAGGGACGACCAGTACCAAGCTTGTTGAGTGCCTCGACCAGATTTAGAGTAAAAGAACGACCACCTGGCTCTCGAGCAGCTTGATCAGGACTGTATGCTGCAATAGCCTGCTTGACTCCATGACTTCCAGCACTTGGAGAGTCGGCGACGGCACAGGTGTCGAGCAAGAGCAGGATATCTGACTGAGCATCTTCTATGAGGCATCTTACGCCATCCCACTTGAGTTTGCACGAGTCTTCTCTGTTATGGCTGTTGGAACATTAGCATGTGGCATAAGGCTGGCACGAATAATTCATACCATGCCCAATATAAATTATGGTCAGAGCCTACGAAGCCGTAACCAGCATAATAAACGATCCAGAGATGGTCAGGTCTTGAGAATTCAAGGTGTGATGCCATTTGTACGGTGAGCTTCATGCTTGGGTTTGGGCAGGTTGGGATTGTGTAGGTCTCGGTTCGATAGTGGAAGCGCTCACGAAATACCTGTTGCAGAAGTAAAAGGTCTTGTTCGAAAGTGTTATCATCTTCCCATCGAACAAGCAGGACTGAGACGGCAGTATATGGAGAGCGATTGGCCTGGGCGTAGATGAGCATCGCTGCATCTTGCAGATGACGAGCGAAGGACTCGAAATCGGTGCGCTCGGGAGGAGGCGCGGCATCTTGCACCGGCGGCAAAGGCTTGTAGTTGTAGGGGACCGGCTGGGACGTCATGGTCTGTCAGTGTCTGTCTGGCATTTTGATCGCTCGTGAGACCTTACCTGTTCGTGGGGAGGCTTCTCAGCCATTTTTGGAGCGAGACGACGTTTCTTGTTAGAAGGCTCCATGATGTCGCAAGGCCGACGCAATCAGTGTCACCGAAGACTAATTGGAGTCGATGGATAGACAACAGCCGTCGCTGAATGCGAGGATGAGGGTATCGCGATGATTGAAGAGTGGGTGGTTGCGTTGACGATGGAAGACAAGGTGGGTTTTTGCAAGGCTCTGAACTGGCTCTTCCAGCCTCGACGGCCGTCGAGGAGGCTGACTTGGGCAGATCGGCAGCACAAACGAGGCGCACGTGATGGTGCACGCCTTGCCCGATCCGGCTGCGATGACAGAACGAAACCCGAGGCCGAGGAGGCTGCGATAACATCCAACAAGGCCACGAAAAGGAGACGTTGATTCACAGACATCCACGCAGAGAGTGTGCGCATTTCCAGAGCTTGTTCGATTGTCTATTATTGGGCCATCACATGCAGTCACGCTGAAGTCAGTATTTGCACTCCCAGGGTGCCGCAGCCAGGTGCTGCTTCTTGGGCCGCCAGGCTTTTCTCAGCCCGTTGAGGCGATGAAGGGCTGTCACCGTCGGTGGGGGCGAATTCCCTCTGCCCTCTGCCCTCTGCTGCCTCGGCCGCTCCCTTCCACAAGCACAAAGGCAACTCCGAACCAGCGTCCAA
Organism: Mollisiaceae sp. DMI_Dod_QoI; assembly: GCA_009613015.1. Classification (NCBI taxonomy): domain Eukaryota; kingdom Fungi; phylum Ascomycota; class Leotiomycetes; order Helotiales; family Mollisiaceae; species Mollisiaceae sp. DMI_Dod_QoI. Next base: position 24,210 of record VXCB01000255.1, on the reverse strand, counting down.
CTGTGCCCAATGCACAGACAACAACGTTCTTGCATGTCGAGAGAGATGGTTCTATTTCTATTGCTATCTTTCTATGGTGGTGTAGAAGTTTCTATCCAATCCGTGGTGGCTCTACCCCTGCTCGAACCACCCTGATGCGAACCAAGCCGCAGCTGACACAACTCGAGTAAAAATTTGTGCAGAGTGACTTGGCAGCAACATCTTACTCGTCCCCCCTCCTCGCATTGCTTCGTCAAACAATGTCGTCGTCAGCCTCACTCATCACCGATCACTGGGGTTAGCCTCACTTGTATTGGGATCGACCGTTGGGATCGACCTTTGGGATCGTTCATGCAGGGTCTCCGTAGAGCGCCGCAACAATAGATGCGACCCCTACGTATTGCATCGCAAGTCAAGAACTTTTGCTATTATGATTTTGCAAATCCTTTGCTATTATTGAGCAGCAACAGTTTGGCTTGATCAAAGCAGTTTGTTTCCTTTCTACTCTGTAACCTTATGTAAGGTTTATTTCCGGACAACCCGGGTATAATCAATTTCAGATTAATTGTCGATCGGTCTTGTGTAACAACTCTTTGATCAATTGAAATCTTCCTAAGTTTCGAACTGCTAACTGCTATCTGCGTTCCCATGTTTTCATCAAGCACTCCAAAAATCCACAAGCCCTTTAACCATGCTTTCTCATCCCTTCAGTCATCTATCATAACATCATCAAACCAATGAACAAACCGCTTTCACCATTTCCAATCTCGTTGAAGCATCATAAATCGTTTCTTAATCGCCTAACCCCTCCCCTCCTCTTCCTTCTGCCCACCACTTACTCCCTATCTCCTCCTCCCCATCGCCTGGCCAAGAAGACCGATCAACCCTCCTCCTCCTCCCCTCCTCCTATGCCGACGCCCACGATTACCACCACATTGACCACCTCCAGCACCTGCAGCGTCACCATATCCACCACCCCCATATCCACCTCCAGCACTTCTACTACCCGCAGCACCACCATACGCCCCACATTCCGGACACGCCTTATCGTTATTATCGTTATTGTTATTGTTATTGTTCCTCGACTGAAGCATCCCCCTCAAAATACCAAAGCCACGACCCTGACGTCTCCTTCCACCGGTTCCCGCCCCCTCGCGATCATTTCTATTAAGAAACTCCATCTCCCGATTCCTCCAAATTCGTATTCTAGAGCCAGGAGCCAGGAACCGAGGACGAAGTCTTTGTGAAAATACCTCGTCTCGGTATAATCGAATATTTTAACCGCAGTCTCCAAAGCCGTTCGTTCGTAGTCTCCGACACTTTCGAAATGTGTAAAAACGCGAAGAATCAATCGTATGGTATGATCTTCTCACACACTTTTAACAAGAAAAAATCTCCTTCCCACCAGCAGACAACCCCTCCTTATAACCCCTCTCCTCTCTCATCTCCTTATCACCAATGCGCTGCGCTGCGCTCTAAGCCTCGTGTCCGATTTCTTCCAATGAGAGTGGGTTGCGTACCGCTTGCCGATTCGGGGTTAGTGCGCGTGATGTTTCCTTATTTGGCGTGCACGATGCTGCTGCTCCCACACAAACACACACACTCTCTCTCTCGAGCTGGGGTTTGGACTTAGATTTGGATTTGGATTTGGAGGTAATGCCTTATGACGTGCATGTAGAGGGGCTATGCTTGTGCGTGATTATTAGTGGTAGCGTGTTCGAGTGAGGTTTTGAGTCATTGGTGAGGATGTTGGAGGGAAGGCGAACGTTGCGAATGTTGCGAAGTGTGTTGGGATGCTGGATATGTATGTGCATAAGAGTGGCTGAGTTGAAAAAATAAAATAAAAAATTGGTTGTTGGGTTTGCATGGTATGTTGGAGATTCCTGTTGTGGTGGAAGTGGAAGTGGAAGTTGGTTAGAAGCCGGGAATTGAGATTGAGTTGGAGTTGGAGTTTGAGTGTTGCGAGGTGCGAGGTGCGATTCAGGTGGACTTGAGAGTCTAGGTATTGTTGGGTTTAAGCGTGGGAATTGCGGTGTGCGACGGAACTTGAATACAAGTTGATTATCAGATCCGGACATCGACTTTTGCGATATGCAACCGAAAGTCGATACTTCGTTTCAGATGCCAGATCTAGAGGTTCTAGAATCACGACATATCTGTCGGCTAAGGTTAGAGAAATTTGCATCAGGTGATTCTCTTAGGAGCAGGACACATACCTACTGGGCAAACCGGTATCGCTTTGTGCAGAGATAAATCTCTCAAAACAGGATGTCTAACCTCGATGAACTCCATCCTGACTTTGTGAATAATGTTCCCTTCAACCGTCGCTGAGAACTCCAAACTAATAGATGCGCCGGATGTTGATACACCTTCCATCATTGCCTTCACTTAGCCCATGGTAGAATTCCTCGCACAAATATACGTTTTACCTCTTTATGTTTATCTTGATCAAGAGACCTTCTCCAGGTCTTGTTACTCCGTCATTACCTTGGAGTCGAAGTGAAAACAAGCTTCCCCATGGAGATATCAACGTCCGAGGCGCTGGCAACCGGATCTTCGCTCGGTTGATGGCACTCCGAAGTTCTCTTCTGGCATTCGATCGTCTTATAATTTGAATTCCAGACATACGTGCATCGAGGTTCATTACCCGAAGTGAGTTTGTCCATACTGACCATTTCACTAGGTGGATGATAAACCGCCGAGCCCTGCAAAATATCAGCTTCAGCTTCCGGGACGATATAACCCTTTAAATCTTTCGAAATTCTATGAGAGGCCAACCTACCTTCTTCTCTGCTCTCTTACAATCGATCGTCCCCTCAGCCCTATTATATGAATACTCGCAATGAAACAAATCCCTCGTCGTAATCCGATCATCATTAACCAACTTCTTCGCCATCGCCAGTTGCCATTCAATCAAGTCAATAGGCAACGATGCCACAATTGCTCGATTCTTATCCTTGGCGTTCAAGACCAGGTCTAAGAGATCGGCAATGAGGATGGCGAGCAGGATGCTGATGAGGACTAAGACGATGACGAAGACGGGCGGGTGAGTGACGGTCCAGTCTTCTTTACAGCCATACATTTCGCCCGCTCCAAGAGCGCTTGCCTTAGCTGCGTCAAAGATGGAGTTCGAACTTCCTGATACCATGGAGATGGCATTCAAAACAAGCTCCAGTTCGCCTTGGAATAACTCGGATGGAGTATCGAGGATTGAGCCTAGCATGGTACTTGCCCATTCTGTGAGGGTCCACACATTGTTGATCGAGACGGGCGACCACGTTGAATTAGAGACGTGGAGTGTGCACTGGAAATTGCTTGTGGTGAAACTGGAGTTCGCGTTGAGACCGGTTACGAGTTGTCCCCGGACATTCATCCTCGCCGTTGAACCGCCAGTGGTATTCGTGCTCCATACCATTAGATCGGAATACTTCCCATCGTTACCAATCCTGCCTCGCCAGGTCTGAGGGTAGGAGTACGAAAAGTTCGACTGCTGGATAAAATTCTCAATTGTCGTTTCGTTGACCCGGTCTGCTGGCGCCATTACAGAACTGGGTTGCGGTATGCAAACCCAATTTCCAAGGACGTCGTCCTGCGTCGGACAAAAGGTTGTGACATTCTGGTTGACCTTCGAGTATATACCTACTGCACAGTCGGGATAAGTGTCGTTGTTTGTGATGGCAGCCTGTTGGGCTCTTAAGACCACTTGTGATGCTGTCCAGGCTGCAGAAGAACTGAAATCGAAGTTACTGGGTTCGTGGGTTGTCACCACTCCACTGTCGAACGTGCAGAGGTGTGCAACCTGCTCCGTCTCCACAAAAGTATTGATGAAGATATGGCCCGTCAATCCAAAAACACCACTAGCGATCATAAGAGGCCCAAAGAGTCCTCCTGGAAGTCGCCGCAACATCCAGAAGTACTTCAGCGTGGAGATGACTGACAAGAAAGGTGACAAATCTGTGAGGGGAAGAGTCTTGTTCTTGAGTAGTTGTCGTTGACGATGTCGCATAATTAAACGCTCGCCCGTGAAGGCTATCAGGATGTTCACGACGAGACAAATTGCCGTGAAAATGTTGCGTACTACAGGAGCAGAACCATTTGTCGTCAACTCCAGACCGTCCCAGGTCAGCGAAAAGGATGAAAATGAGTACAACATCTTGTCAAAGATTGAGTAGCTCGCAGTATAGATCGCGCAAAGTTCGTGAGGCAAGCGCCACTTTGAATCCGTTTTGACTACAAAACGAAGATGGCGGCGGTGGGAGTGATAACATATGTGCAAGCCAAGCCAACTTGGCGCCTATAATGGTTTCAGCCCTGCTAGCACGTCCTCTATCGAGGACATCTCATGATCAACGATCCATCCATTAAATTTTGATTATCTGCTCCCTGTCCTCACGCCCATGGTTGGGGGCCAAACTTGTGTGCATGCCAAGGACAGGTGGGCTTCGGATTTAGGCCTGCTGCCTTGCAACAAGGAAGTGAGTCATCTTGGCTTACTTTCACTTTGTATTAGATTTTTATCATCATCATGATTGCTAAGCATCCACTTCAATCATGACAATATCGAGACTTCTCGAGCCTATTCGATGTGAAGATTTCGGCGAGAAGCCCAAACGCAAGCGCAGAGAGGCTCGGCTAGAACCTTAAAACGACCCTTGCCCCCGCTGCGCTCGGGCGTTCCCCTTTTTAAGCATTCGGTGCGAGCTCGGGGCACAATATCAATACTGTAATGCATGGAACCTAGTGTGGCACAGCGCAAGGCTAAAATCATTATACGACAATACAAAGGATCTCATTCGTAATTGTGCTATTTGGTGGGCTCCGAGGGCTTGCTCCTGTTGGCTGCTATCTCTTCTGTGCAGCAGAAGATTTCCAGAGGTTGAAAAACGCGCAAGAAGCCCCATTTCATCGGCATTTGGAACCGCGGTAGCGGAAGAATTGCATTATTTACTAATAGATAAATAAGTAACCTCAGAAGTCAATGATAGGAACTCAATCGGAACGTAATAGTTCAAGGTTTAGGCACTTGCCAAAGTACAATATATTCCCCAGCCAGAAGAAAGCGTCAAGATAGAGAGATACTATTCCTACCGTAGCCGAGGTAGCTCACCGAATGCGCTGCACTCAAGTGAAGGACAAACTGTCCTGTAACGCCTTGCCATTTGCTATTAAAGTGACGGATCCTCATAAACATGAGAAAAGTAGGTCAAAACACCTACTTTCACTAGCCCAAATGCTTCTGTACCCTTATTGTGCAGCCAAACCCATTGATCAGTAAGCAGAATCGTGAAGGGGGCTACCACTTAACACTGATCATACGTGTTTGCCTTAGAAAATGAACAGTAGCCCTCGAGATACTGACATGTACCACATACTCTAAACAAGTATGGTATTCCAATAAATATCCTCGAAGAATGCGTCTTCCCATGTCAGCCGGCTGGCGACACTACTCCGACCTACTTCTTCTTCAAGAAATCTTCCGCCCTCTTCGCCGGCTTGGAGTGATATTCGTGAACTCTTGTGGCCCAAGGCGGCAACTGTTCGCTACTGTCCATAGGCTGGCCATTATTGCCGAACACCTCTTTACCTCTCTTGACGAGACTTATAATGAGCTTGGTCGGTGTTGGCCTGGTGCTCGGATCGCATCGTGTTCCTTCAAGGATACTTTCTCGTAGTTGATCACTGTAGTAGGTCTTGATGACTTTGGGATCCTTATGCATGGATTTTGCGGTGCCGACAGCATCCTTCGGGATTCTATCGTATTGGCTCCAGTCCAGATGAGCGTTGGCATCGCATTCTGCAAGATTGTATATGAGGGTAGCAACAGCCCAGAGATCTGACCTCTGGCTATGTCCCTTTCGCCCGGAAAAGTAAGTCGATTGCTCTGAAGTTGTTGCATAAGGGCTATGGCACAATTCAGGCGCAAACCAGAATGGCGTGCCAAGTATTGATCCATTCCTCTGATGCCAATCTTCCTCGGGATGGCCTGCTGGATACTCTGGGCACGCAAGGCCAAAGTCGCTGAGAGTAACGTAAAAGTATTTTCGGTCACCAGAAGTGGCCCTGGACCTTAGCAAAATGTTATCAGGCTTGACATCGCGATGTAGAATAGGTACCCATCCTAGTTGTATCTTGTTGGGATCACGGATTTCATCGCTAACGAAGGACAATCCAGTTCGAAGGTATGCTAATGCATCACAGAGACCGATGAAACAATGCCAGAGGAATTTCTCGTGGATGTGTGGCTTCTCAGCACCGGCCGGTGTCTCCTTGCGCTTCGCAGAATACGCTTTCATAATACCTGTCAAGGATCCTCGGTCGCAAAATTCCATCCAAACAGCTGATTTTGTAGATGTTACAAATGCGTTAATGTAGAATGTTAGCGCACTATGCGTCACCCGATGCAATAATTTGATTTCCTTGACAGCAAACTCCTGGCTTTGTTTCCCTGAAAGAAACCTTTCGAAATATTAACGAGGCTGCTGAGAATTGAAGGGCAGCATGGGTCATGCCAAAGGACGCTACTTACCTCTTCTCCACATACAAATTATTTGTTCCTTTTAGTCTGACAACGAACACACCTCCATTCATGCCCCCAATCTCTCCACCTGCATCGATGGCGTGAAGATACTCGTAGTTATCTGAGATATCTCTACTCCCAATAGGTGCTCGCTTGTAATTGTCAAATTTCTGGCCCTTTTTCCATTTTCTGATAGAGCCAGATATTTGTAGGCTGGACTTTTCTCGTGGGTTAACAGATCCATGGAATTTTTTCAAAGCTTCCTCGTTCGCTTTGAGAGCCGTAGGTTGGAGCCGAGGATCTTTCAAAGTGGTTGACCTGTTAGTACGATTGTGGAATCGTGGTTCTTTGATTCCGGTATCCTCATTTGTACACATTCTGAGTATCCAGGGCTTAGGCAAAGGGCCTAGAGCAGGATGAACATATGTTGTTTGAGTGCCTTTCTTGAAATAGATACGCTGTGTTTCTGCTGCAACTTTGATAAGCCAGCCGTCAGGCAATGCGGACAATTCAGGAAGCAGTTCCTTCAAGTTTTGTTGTTCTTCTTCATCTGGAGACGGCATCTTTAGGTGAAATGGAAGCGACTCTTGATATCGCTAGTGTTAAGGCGGTCTACAAAGGATGGAGAGGATACATAATAAGATCGATAGGTATAATGTCGGTGGCTCAGTCCAGTTTATGGACCTTAGTGAATCACTTGATTCACCCCTGGTGCTATTCACAAAGCAGAACCGTCATGAATCACATCTTGGTCGTTAATACCCAAGTAATGAAGGAGGCTTAACCGATACTATACTTTTATACTTGAGCAACGAACAATGGCGAGCCCTCTTTATCCCGGCCACCCACGTGGTGAACTTTTCCGACATAGAGGCATTTGTCTTCCACCAATATCGACAGATCTGCCTCAAGCGTCACCCGAAGGGCGGGAAGTGTTCGGAGCAGTGCCTCAGCCAGCTGCTCGGTACCATAACACGACCTTGAACGCTTCACACTTGATACATATGAACACTTCCGACACGAACGCGATGGGTTATCACAGAGAGCAAAATTCGAAGAATACAGACCAACAAATCCAGTTAAGCTATCCATGCTCGTCAGGTCCCGGGTTAAGTCAAAGAGACAAAACCCGCATTCGCGAAGGAGAACACAATGTTGTAAAAACGGTTGGTCGAGATCAAAATGAGAGCCAAAGCAGTCCATATGGTAATGCGCACCGCACCCCGCCGAGACTTCGACAATCACCACCGCTAGAGATAAAAATTCTGCCCCGAGGCTACAATTCTTCCCGCAAACAAAAAGCTGATACTCTCAACTACTCAGACGGTGCAAACAGCTGCGACAACAGAATTCAACAACCTGCTCCTCAACAACTGGAGTCGACAACTCGATCTCCACATCCCATAATGGAACCTTCAACATCAAAGAACCAGCTCGAAGAAGAGGATGAGGATGAAGAACTTGATGCTCTCAGTTTACTGTTCAGAGAGGTCGCTCTCAGGGTGACTCCGAGCGAAAAGATCAGCAACAAGTCCGTTGGACTCGGAATACAGTTTCCCGAAACAGATGAAGCAAAACTCGAGCGCCATAAGGCATACTTCGCCGATCGACCTCTGATGCGCTGTTTGGACGAAAAGTATTTCGTCCCAGGCGAGTTCATACAGAAGTTGGACCAGCGGGGTACAGATGCAGAAATGGCAGATCTCTTGTGGGAACGTTTGCGGGATGACTGCCAGAACAGAGCATCTCAGGTGAGGCCCCGCTGGCAGATCATAGAGTTCTGGGATAATATAAGAAGAGAGTTGAAGGACGACGATTTTGAGTATATCGATTGGCCTCCCCAGGAGGAAGAAAAGGTTGTACCCAGGTCCGAGGATCAGTATACACCAAAGGTCAAAGCAGTAAGAGCGAAAAAGAATCCTATTGTCTGTGATTTGGAAAATAATTCTGGGTATAGACAGGAAGTAAGAGATTTCTTGGTGGAAAGGAGAAGGAACGGCGGAGCTGGTGGAGAGACATGCCCACTCGTTAGGGACGCTCCACTCGAGCTCCCGCAGAAGGCTGAGGTGTCACCAACACGGCAAGTCCCGACTCCTCCAAACACATCTTCACAATCTCCAACAACTCCCAAAACACCGACCATTTTTCAAAATGGATCCCTTTTCTGCGGAAGGCGAACTCCTGAACTTACACAATTTCTTTCACCAAGGTCAATACCAAGAAGCCGTCGATTTTGACACCGCCGGCCTGTCCCCCGAGAACAAACTCCCTGCTCGAGTGCTATCCCTCCGCGCGCAAATTGCCCTTGGGCAAGCAGAAGATGTTATCGCAGATGTACAAGGAGAACAAGATGTAGAGTTAGTAGCGATTGGTGCGCTCGCTGAGCTTGCGGCGGGCAATGAGAGTAAGGCGTTGAAAATAGCAGAGCAATTGGCCAGCGAGTCGGCGGACAACGCTACGGTTCAGGTTTTAGCTGGCACGGTTCTGCAGGCTGCTGGCAAGAGTGAAGAGGCTTTGGCTTTACTTTCACAACATCAGGGGAATTGTACGTGTCACCAATATTGTTAGGAGATGGACTTGAGCTGACCGAGCTATACAGTGGAGGCTGTTGCGTTAATCGTCCAAATCCACCTGGAGCAGAACCGTACCGATCTTGCCATCAAAGAGGTTCAAGCAGCGAGACGATGGGCGCAGGATAGTTTACTTGTTAATTTGGCAGAATCATGGGTTGGATTGCGGGTTGTATGTGCTCGATTTATGACACCCAATAACGTTACTGATCTTGGTATAGGGAGGAGAGAAGTATCAGCAAGGATTTTATGTCTTCGAAGAACTTGCGCAAGCCCCTTCAACATCTTCGATACAAAGCCTTGTCTCACAAGCTGTCGCTGAGATCCATCTTGGCAGACTGGAGGAAGCAGAGGCCGCCCTTCAGCAAGCGTTGTCAAAAGACCCAAAGTACACAGAAGCTATCGCCAACAGCATTGTTTTGAATGTTATTGCAGGAAAGGATGCGAAGCAATTGACAAGGTACATTCACCAGCCTCTATTCAGTACTTCCACTAAAACCTATAATTGCAGCCAACTCCAGAGCGTCGCACCGAACCACCATTTCCTCGTTGATCTCCAAGAAAAGGCAGCATTGTTCGACAAAGCGGCTACCAAATACTCTGCCAAAGTTGCAACATAATACTTGATGTTAGAATCACACGGCGTACAGGCGGAAATGGGCGCGGACTCATAAGACGTTGTTAGGAGTATACAAAAATGGCAAATCCGAATCATTTCGCGGCATCCAATCACTTCTTTCAAATGCGAACTGACCCACTTATTGAGAAAGCGGCTCTTGCTCTCGGATTGAGCCAGTGCTCCGGATCGCAAAAAGCCTCAGTATGCACATTGACATCACCGGCTGATGTGCGAGTAAATGAATGCAGACCCATTATAGCCCCAATATCTGCCCTTCGAGGGTCTGAGCGGCCCAGTGAGGGATCCATGATGCATAGTGACGCTCATTTGCAGCAATGCTGACGGAACTGGTGGAATATAAGGGTTTCCCCACGATCTTTCTGGGGTGCAATCAGGAAGAGACATCCAGACTGCCACTGAGAAGACCTCACTCACCGACATACTGACGCGCGCCGACTGCTTCCCTTCGATCTTGATGGTCAACCATTTGTCCCGTCTTCCTGAATTCAAGCTAGGCAGGTAACGTATCGCTAGAGAAAGACACGAGGACCTGCGAGTGCATCGTGAGTCTGAAGGGCAAGTAAGAAGTCGTGCTTTGAACCCGTGAGATGTTTACGAGGGACTTTAGGAGGTAGAGATATCGGCAATCATTGTTGCACAGAAACGGCTGCACCAGCTGCACTCTCTCCAATGACATCATCCAACCCCCTTGAGAGGTTCCTTGGCAGGTAGCCCCTCTCCACGGATTTTGATGTACGACATTCAGCAGGCAAATTCGACTTGATTCTATCGTGAGATCTCTGTTTACACACTGAAATGTTGCTTGGCACTGTCCCTCCTTTCACGAGCCTTTCTCTTATCGTTCGTTTTGCACTGCCCCTCCACACCAAAGTATTTCCTGCCCCACTTCTAGCGAGATGCTCTGGGCAAGGTCCTAGGCACACTTCCATCATAGTGTCGACCCTCCACCAGCTCTAGCAAATTTTCAGCCAACGGCGGCTCGAGCAAGTGCTTGAATGATCCAATCAGTATGCAGAAGTTCTCAACGGAGCAAGATCAGCATGGAAGCTTGAGACAATCTAGTAAAGTTTGTGCCCCTCGATGGGAGTCGAGAATTCGATCTCGAGCGAGCCCGCATTTTGCCATGCAGGTGATTGCGGGCAAGTAGTCTGAAAACATGGAGTATTTTGTCTTACCGTGATCGTACTCCCCGTTATCATCGTGAACAAGGGCACGCCTCTTCCGTGGCTGGCCATGGCTGGGGCAAGTTGCCTGGTGATGTCAAATATATAATAGAGGATGTCAGCCACCCTCTTGATGGAATTCCTTTCTCTCTCCTCTATATTCAAGCAAGCAACCACTTCACGAACTACTATTTAGCAGTTCTAAATCACGTTCCACATTTAGATACCCACTCGTACCCATACTTGGTAATACTCCTACAAAACATTATCGTCGCCACCAGCAAGAAAATATTTTAAGATGCCTACTGCTATTACTCCCCCCGCGGTTCCCGCGATCAAGAACCTCTCTGTTCCAAAGACGAGCATGACACCGATGCAAAATAAGGATATGGTGAACACCAAGCGGAAGATCATCTGCTTCTCAGGTACGTGCTGTTGATCTCCCATGTTGATCACTTCCTTTGGTGTTTCCTCCAACTTGCTAAAACAGGAAACTGTTCAAAGCAATCATTCTTCTTTTCAGCATCTCAAATCTAGGGAATGGGGACTAACATCACTTCTAGATTTTGACGGCACCATCTTTATGCAAGATACGGGACACATCCTCTTCGACGCCCACGGCTGCGGATCAAAACGCCGTGAAATCCTCGACGAGCAAATTAAGACTGGCGAGCGTTCCTTCCGCGAGGTGTCTGAAGAGATGTGGGGATCCCTCAACGTTCCCTTTGAAGACGGTTTCGAAGTCATGGAACGCTCCCTCGAAATTGATCCCGATTTTGAAGCCTTCCATAAATTCTGCATCAAGAACAAAATCCCATTCAACGTTATCAGCGCTGGCCTGAAACCAATTCTGAGGAAGGTCCTCGATACCTTTTTAGGTGAGGAGGCGGCGAGACATATTGATATCGTGGCCAATGATGCGGATATTAGTGGCGATGGAAGTTCCTGGAAGCCAGTCTGGCGCCACGATACAGAGCTAGGACATGACAAGGCTTTGTCTATCACCGAGGCGAGAGAAGCTGCTCATCTTGAGTGTGAAGATGGAACGATCCCACTGATTGTGTTTATTGGTGACGGAGTCTCGGATCTCCCGGCTGCGAGACAAGCGGATGTTTTGTTTGCGAGAAGAGGACTGAGACTTGAGGAGTATTGTGTGGAGAATAAGATCCCGTATATTCCGTTTGATACCTTTGCGGATATCCAGAGGGAGGTGGAGAAGATTATGGTGGAGGATCAGCAGAAGACGGGTGGTAAGGGCATGCCGGCGAGATTCAATCCCAGAGCCAATCTGTGGAGAAGAGTCTCAAGTAAGAACGCTGTAAGTTCACCTGTCGTCTCATGTTTGAATAACTTGTATGCTGACGATTGTATTAGGTCCCGATGTATGTCGCTGCTACTCCTTCGAAGGAAGAGAAGATGTTCTTGTGGCCAAATGCTTTCTCCGATTACCAGCCCAAGCAGAAGATCTCTGAGGGTGTTGCTGCATAGATGTTCCGTCTTCATTACTTCAAAATTGTCGTTTTATAGAAGCGGTTCTTCGTTCGTCGTTGTTACTATTATGGGTTGGCATTGCGAGGCGTTTCATTGTTTTGGGAGGGTCTGATACAGTAAAGCAACAGACCAGGCACTATGTTCAGATGGACAGGCGTTTCAATGTTCGTGCCTCAAGATGAGAGACAACTTGGCAGATCTTAGATATAGACTGCGAACTAGAAGTCAATCGAGAAATAATATCAATAGTTGCATGTATCATGATGGTTGTGAGACGTTTTATAGACTTCTAGAAGGATGTTCGTTATAGCCGGTTGTTGCTATAACCGTATCAACTTATCGAATTGCCCGAAGCCTGAATATTAACCACTCGATCAATTTTTGTCAGATCTCAGGGATTGTTGAAAGGGCCAGCTGGAAGCTGTTAGACAATGCCTCAGCCAATTCAATTTGCCCACAATAGCCACAATCGTAGTCGTTACGCCCTTGACAGAGCAAGAATTGAGGCACAGAATAAGAACAAAATTCTCCTATACTTCTTTGATCTCGTGAGATTATTGCTTGGGAATAATTGAGACGAGCAGGCAGCACTCCCGAAGCATTGGGAGTTCCCGTCTCACAACATCGCAAACAAGTAGCAAACAATTCTGCGACCGACCGAAGGCCAGGTCAAGTCAAGTCCTGCTTCATCTTTTGTCGCAATGTATCTCAAACACAACACTATCGTATAAAGAGATGCAGATAGCTCGGTCCCGTCAGAGTCTTGGGATTTACGATCAATACGAGAACTCACTGACGTTTGCGACCCAGCTAGTCGAGGCTCTCCGTCCTTCCGCCAGAGCCAACGCCTATTCCACGCGGAAGGTACCCGCAGTAAGATGGTAAGGGGCCATAGAGAACGATACGATCTGTATTGATCTTCGGTCGTCCCGTGTTCAGACTCCACTGCGCCCAATTGCTTTCATTGCTTCTAGGTCCTTACGTTGCGGAGGAGGCACAGAACTTGTCGGCGTCTCAGCCTATCTCACACTCCAACAATTGACGAACACCTTTCTCACTCTTAACCCACAACAAAAAGAACATATATTAGCCCATGACGCACTCTGGAACAATTGCAAACTGGACTCCAACTGGTACCATTTCTTTAAGGCTCTGTCTCACCACGTTTCTAAAATAAAACCCCGCACCCGCTTCGCATTGATGCCCGCTCACTCTGATCAGCACCCGCAAATCCCTGAGCTTCAGCCAAGTACAACCAACCACTCGAGCTCTGCTTGCAGTTCTTGGCATCTTCCCAATTGCGAGTTTCAGAGTTTGTGAGCAGCCAACGAAACACATTGACCCCGCCAAGCCCTTCAGCCCTTCCCTCGGAGCTGAAAAAGGCCTCTCGAGCTTTCCGAGCTTTCCAAGGTCGATTCGGTTTGGTCTCGTTTACGTTGCGTTGTCTGGGCAGCACAACGGAGACGACATCCTGCGGTTGCTTCCAAAAACTTGGAGGTGCAGGTGCATCCCTTCGGTGCTTGGCCGTCGTCAGCCTACCCTACCTGCCACGAAAAGGGTAGTGGTTATATCCCACGTCCTCCACCATCATGGTTCGCATCCCGCTTCCGAATCGCCTCAAGTCCTATGGTGGAAATAGCAACACTCCCTCGAGAAGCACGAGTCCGAATCCGAACACGCACGCGAATATGAATTCAAAAAAGGGTACCGGTCCTGGGGAGAGTCCTGAGCAGCCGAAGATTGCGGGATTGATGCTGAAGGTTGTTTGCTTGAAGGTGAGAGAGCTCTCCTTCCTGCTACCTTGGATGCAGATGGGGGAAGATCCAATGGGGTGATATACTAATGATTTGCACAGGCTAGGAACCTTGCAGCGAAGGATAGAGGAGGGACGAGTGATCCTGTGAGTATACACGCTTTTCACCGACCCTCCTTGTAGAGGAGAAGCACCAGCTGAACGCAAGCAGTATCTCGTCCTCACACTCGGCGATTCTCGGAACGCGACACAATCTGTCCCCAAAACATTGAATCCAGAATGGAACGTCACGATGCAGATGCCGATTTCTGGCGTCAACAGCCTCCTCCTCGATTGCGTCTGCTGGGACAAGGATCGTTTTGGCAAGGACTATCTGGGAGAGTTTGATCTGGCTCTGGAGGACATATTCACGAATGACCAAACCGAGGTTCCGCCACAATGGTTCCCATTGAGGAGCAAGAGGCCGGGCGGAAAGAAGAGCAGCAATGTTTCTGGGGAGGTACAGCTTGCTTTTACACTCTACGACACTACAGCGATAAACTGTCCACCCGCAGCAGTGCTGGAGAAGTTCAGGACATTGGCAGGAGTGGTGGATCTGGGAGAAATTGGGACACCTACGAAACAGATTGGCGAGCTAGAGGCTACAGGCGAAGCTGGTGGAATAGACGAAGAGTACCTGGATGAAGACGAGGAGCCTAGCGATGAAACAGATGATCCAACGAAGCCAGAGAATGTCGAGAAGAGGAGACGAAAAATCAGACTGCGGGGTCTGCGGAAGAAGAAGCAAATGAATGCGTACGAGTTCACAGGTGGCAGTGAGGTTGTGGGAATCGTATTTCTTGAAATTGGGAAGATTACAGATCTGCCACCCGAACGGAACATGACGAGAACTTCTTTCGATATGGATCCTTTCGTGGTTGCATCTTTGGGGAAGAAGACGTATCGAACACGGGTCATTCGACACAATTTGAACCCTGTCTACAATGAGAAGATGATTTTCCAGGTCTTGAAGCACGAGTTAGGATATTCGCTATCGTTCACAGTCATTGATAGAGATAAGTTGACAGGCAATGATTTCATTGCTGCAACAAATATCTCCTTAAAAGATATCACGGATACAGCTCCCGACGCTAATCCAGAGACCGGTCTCTACGCTTTGAAGGAGCCTCCCGATGCTAGCGCTTTTCCACCACAACCAAATAGGTCACGCTTTAAGCTGCCACTGTCACGGTCATCTTCGTCTCAGAGCCTGAATAAGATGGGCCGACCTCCTCTGCAATCAAAGAATTCCAGCCAGTACATTTCTTCAAGTCCTCCGCCTTCTGGCACTACAACACCCCTTGTTGCCCCCACGAGCAATCCATACAGCGGACTTCAGCCTGGAGACAACATACCTCAGCCCAACGCTGTGGACGAGGGTGATGGATTCAATGGTCAGGGAGACCCCGACTTGCATCCGTTTACCATTCCTCTGAAGCTGAAGAACGCCGAGAAATGGGAAGAGAAGCATAGTCCGCAGCTTTTCATAAAAGCAAAATATGTGCCGTATCCAGCACTTCGTCAACAATTCTGGAGATCCATGCTACGACAATATGATACCGATGAGAGTGGACGAATTAGTAAGGTCGAACTAACTACTATGCTTGACACGTTGGGCTCAACGCTCAAAGAATCTACCATCGATGGGTTCTTCCGCCGGTCTTCGCATCCATCAACGAATGGCGAAGACGCTAATGGTGACCTGACATTCGATGAAGCCGTAGTCTGCTTGGAAGAACAACTGATTGAGAAGTCGAAACTACAGACGATGGCTGATCGTTTTAGAGGCATGATGCCGGATTCTGCTACTATGAGGAGTCACATTCCGACTCAGCTTGGAGGCACAAGCACGTCTCTCTCAACTAGCACGACAGAAACTGGGCCTTCAAGTAATGCGACTATGGTTGATGAGTCTCAATTGGGCGTTGAAGCACAAACCGTTGATGACTTGAACACACCTGGCGAGGAAGGCGATTTATTAGATCGAGATGATCTCAATGACAAGGGTGAGGAACATGTGGTTGAGATCCGTGAATGTCCTATCTGCCATCAGCCACGTTTGAACAAGCGGTCCGATGCGGATATTATCACCCACATTGCCACATGCGCAAGTCAGGATTGGCGACAAGTCAACAATATCGTCATGGCCGGCTTTGTGACTTCAAGTCAAGCTCAGCGGAAGTGGTATTCTAAGGTCATCACTAAGATTTCCTATGGTGGTTATAAGCTTGGTGCCAACTCTGCAAACATCCTTGTTCAAGACCGCATTACAGGGCAAATCAACGAGGAACGCATGAGCGTCTACGTGAGATTGGGTATTAGATTACTGTATAAAGGCTTGAAATCTAAGGATATGGAGAACAAGAGAAGTATGATTATATCTACACATACGTCGTAACACATCTCAAAACCAGCTACTAACCAATTCCACAGTTCGCAAGCTTCTTAGGGGCCTCTCGTTCAAGCAAGGAGTCAAATACGATGATCCAGCATCGAAAGCCGAAATCCAGAAATTCATCAATTTCCATCAACTCGATATGTCTGAAGTCCTACTTCCAATCGAAGCATTCAAAAACTTCAACGAGTTCTTCTATCGTCAACTCAAACCGGATGCTCGTCCTTGCTCAGCACCAGATAATCCACGCATCATTGTTTCGCCTGCAGATTGCAGATCCGTAGTCTTCAACCGCATGGACGAAGCGACCAAGATCTGGGTCAAAGGTCGAGAATTCAGCATCGAGCGACTTCTTGGGAAAGCCTACCCTGAAGATGCGGAACGGTATAAGAATGGTGCATTGGGTATCTTCAGACTTGCACCACAAGATTACCACCGTTTCCATATCCCAGTTGATGGAGTCATGGGTACGCCAAAGCCCATCGAGGGAGAGTACTATACTGTAAACCCGATGGCTATTCGATCCGCGCTTGACGTTTATGGTGAGAACATTAGGGTCGTTGTCCCTATTGATAGTGTGGCACACGGGAGGGTGATGGTTATCTGTGTGGGTGCTATGATGGTGGGTAGCACGGTCATAACTAGGAAAGCAGGCGAAAACGTCAAGAGGGCGGAGGAGCTAGGGTATTTTAAGTTTGGTGGAAGTACGATCTTACTGCTGTTCGAAGAGGGGAGTATGAAATTCGATGACGATTTGACGGATAATTCAAAGGGGGCTTTGGAGACTTTGGTAGGTTTCCCCCTTTAATCAACTTCTTCGAAGAACGTCAGCTGATGCAGTCAATAGTTGCGCGTGGGCATGTCGATCGGTCATCACCCGTCTCAAGGTCAACATACCCCCGATATGCGTAAGAAAGATGAAGATATCACGGAGAAAGAACTCGCAGATGCGAAGAGGAGAATTGAGGGCAGTCTTGCGCCCGAATCTCAGGGAGATGGGATCATGGGTAGCATGGCTGGTTAGAGGATGCATGGCGGTGGGATTGAGGGGTGAATGGAGAGAAAGACCAGGTGGTGGCTTGCATTGAAATGTGGTAGAGAGCGAAGCGATTGCATAAGTTGTTCAACGAAGTGTTCTGTTGGACTTTGATTGGACTTGGGCTCAGATCTGGATCTAGATCTGGATCTGGATCGTAGTATTACGTGTGTCTGTCTGTCTGTCTGTCTCGTGTTGTGTTTTGTTGTGTTGTGTTATGTTGCATTGCATTGTCAGCGAAGGTATGTAGGTAGGTAGGTACCTAATGTAGGAATTGAAGTTGCTGCTGCCTGGGGTCCTAGTTTGCGGTTCCGAATGTGGAGATGTAGAATTGGTGGGTGCCTGATTCTTCCAAAAAATGATGCGCCGTATTGCTAAATGCCGAAAATAAAAAGGAAAATATTTTTATGTATGTATATGTATATATGTATGTATGTAAATAAGCGAGGATAGAGGTATGGTATGGATGGGCTAAGGGAAGGGTATGATTTATTAGATGAAATGATGAAATGATGAGATGAAATGAGATGAGATGAATTGGTGAATGGAAATGGATATGAAAAATGAAAATGAAAATGGATATGAAAAATGAAAATGGATATGGAAATGCGGTAATGGGCAGTGCGATCGATGAAATGCGATGAAATGGAATGGCCTAAGCCTCCCTCCCTCCCTCCCTCCTCACGACGGGAGTCATCAGCCTCCTTCGGCACTTCCACTTCCACTTCCAATTCTAATTTGGAGTAAACGATACGATATATAGGCTTCGTATCTAGGTAAGTACAGTAGGTAGGTAGGTATCTTACGAGCGAGGCTGATGAGGCGCAGGTCTGATGGGGGGGGGTTTTTTTTATCTATTTAACCTAGGTATTTATCCGCATCTTAATTCTCGAAGACAGACTTATGATTGCTGGGTTTTTCTTTCTTCGTGCTGTATAGGTACTTAAGGAGGTAAGGTTATCGGGTAGGTATGGTATTTGAGGTGAAAACGAAAATGCGGAGTGAGGTTGGGTTAAGATGGCATTGGCTTTGGCTTTTTGGTTCCGAGTCCAGTCGAGTGCTGATTGATTGATTGATTTACTAGTAGAACTATTGATTTGAGCGAAGGTGTGAGGTTGTGGTTGTGGTTGTGGTTGTGGTTGTGGTTGTGGTTGTGATTGCGGTAATGACTCTTCGCGGCGTAGGGAGGGAGGCGGGTGTGAGACGATACGGGCGGTGAGTCGAGAAGGGATGGGGTTTGCGCTGCTGGCGAGTTCCTTGCGGGTTTGAAATGCGACGAAGCGAACCAATGATCGCATCTCTAGATATGAGTAGAGGGCTGTGATTGGGTACCGTGGTGTGGTGTGGGCGGCGGGTTGTTGCTGCGTCTTATTTTGATATGGGTGTTTTGGTGCTGGTGGGGAGTGAGGAGTGTAATGATCGGTGAGGCATTGTTGGTGCCTTGAGTCATCTCATGCGAAAATCGCATGCTGCCGCATCGACCTCTGTGTCGGAATGGAAGGAGGGGAAGGGGGTGTTATGTATTGGGGAGGGTAGGTAGGTAGGCAAGTATATAAATCTCGTTGCTGCCTTGTGGGTGAGTCCTGGTTTGCAGTTTGAGTTTGCATTTGCGTACGAGTACTATATCAAAACTATTTCCATCTCAAAAGCAAAGCAAAGCGAAGCACAAGTTCGTGCCTATCCATCGAGAATATATATACATACATACGTTGCTCTTCCGAATCCTCGATCACCTGGCAAGCAAGCAAGCAAGCAAGCTACCAATCAACATACATACAATTTCATCCTGCACAATACAATACAGCTTATCAGAATGGCAAAAATGTCACCCTCCACCACCACACCCCGAAATCTCCCTCTCAACCTCCTCGCCATCCTCCTCCTCACCACCACCACCACCCTAACCTCAGCCCTCCCAACCCAACCAAACAACGACGGCGACAACGGCGATCCCACATCCCTCAACCCCGACGGCTCTTCACGCAACTCACCATCATCCACTTCCTCTTCAACCAAAACATATAACAACAAAGCACAGATCGCGGCCGCGGTCGTGGCCGTGGTGATTCTGTTCTCGATTGTGGGCGCCGGAGTGTGGTATTTGAGACGGAGGAGTGGGAGGAGGAATGCGAATGTGAACGGGACGGAGAGAGATGGGGAGAGAGATGGTGGGAGGAGGTGGCCGATGCCGAGACTTGGTCTAGGTCTTGGGAAGGGGGGGAAAGGGAATGGAGATGGTGAGGAGTGGAAGAAGGGTGGGAAGTGGGAGGAGTTGAATTGAGATGGAGGTTGAAGTGGGGAAGACATCGTTATGTGATGTGATGTGATGGATGAGTATGTGTGATGAGTGTGTTCTCGATCAGTTAATCGATACTATCAGTTCGATGATTTGGGATGGATTCGAAGGTCAACATCCGTTTTGAAGGGAAGATGGGACTTGTGCTCCGAGGCGAAGTATTGGAGAAAGTGTAAGAGAAGGATGCGATCCGTATCGGAATCATGGAATAAAGAGGTGAAGGAAACATACGAGGCATTTCGGTTTCGGTTTCGGTTCGATCAACTGTTGCTCTGAGGAGGGGTCACCACGAAGTGATACTAGAGTTTGGTACATAGGAATTGCTTATAGTTATTTCATATAATACTATAAAAACATCAATCATTGTCATTCCCTCTACCTATGCCTCTCTCTACAGTATCCTCGCTTGTACATGTATATCCCCCCTTCCTTTCCCCTCTCTTATTTTTATCGTTCCATGATATGCTACTGCTACGCCTCTTCATCATCAATTATCAATCAAGAATAAATCAGGCACCCACCAATTCAGCACTTCCGCACTTGGAACCCCACATTAGTATCCCAGGCAGCAGCAACTTCAATTCTTACATTATGTTGGCATAGGTCAGCATAGACGGAAGTCACGTGGGTAGTTAAGCGAACGGGCTAGCCGTATTCGGATTAGTGTGGGCGAGCGCAAAGAGGTATATCCTCAAGCTCTTTCCCCCCTAGCTAGACTTGTTCCTTAGACATCAACAATAGAAGTAAACCTACCCTTACTTCTGGTGTTTCGGGCCGTATCACATGTGATCCGGTATCCTTGGTGTGGATACCAACACTGATCAGTGGTTTAATAACCACAGAACAGCTAGGACCAATACTGAAAGAGGTAGCGGCGCAAAGAAACCCGAAGCTTTTATAGTGTGTAAAGTTTCCTGCGACGTCTATGCTAAGGGAAGTTGCGTAATACTCCTGGATACTGACGGACTATACGAAGTTTACTTCATACGGAAACGTGACTCTAGTATTGCAATAGAGCTTTCGAAGGCTTGCGCTAATAAGTCGAGTAGAGGAGTTCCTACCCTTCGACTTACTATACAAGTTGCGTCTATCACGCAGAACAAGAACGTCTACGAATCAATAATCTCACGCCGATAACCACTGCCGGGGATTGCGCATAAGACGTTACACTTTTCTACTTACTTAACTTTTCGACTTTCCTACAATTTCTGTAGCTTTGCGCAACTAGAGCTACGATGGCGCGACCAACTCAACTCGATAGCGAGGACGGAGATAGCCATCAAGAGACAGCTCTCTACAATGGAGAGTACGTCTACGACAAGAGCAAATGGGCGAAGCATTTAGACCTAAACGACCCTGATAACTATAATGAGGAGATAGTTAATGGAGCATTGCTTAAGTATCTCGAATACTACGAACGAAAACAGTACAAAGACTACGAGCTATAGGACAGTTTCAAGGAGGACTTTGCAGAGTGGAGCGCGGAACTACTTGTTTTATCTTATGCGAGATTGATTCGAGATTTTAGGAACTACTTGCGCCAGCATGGTGTATGGGTGACGAAAGATGGAGGTCGAATCGCGGAGAATCTCGTAAGAGTTATTGAAGATAATGAGTTTCATAAATGGACAGTGGAGGAGATTAATGAGCAACTTAGACTTAATAAGCACTTCTATTCAGCACTAAACCCAAATAACGACGAAGAGCCTATTGTTCTTGCAACACCAAAGGAGCAAAAAGCATCGGAGGAGCGCCAAAGAGAGACTTTTAGTTATATCGATAAAACGATTTCGACTCTCGAGCAAAACTCTCGAAATTCACGAAATACGCAAAATGCGCCAAATGCACCAGCTGCACCACCACCTCAAAGATCGCCAAATTTCCAGGCCGGGCCGGGAATGTCAGAGAGAGAGCAACCCACCACTTAGTCTACTTCTCAGCCTACTTATCAAGAGGATACACAGCACAATGCATTCGATAGCCAATTCTACCAACCCCAGTCTAAGCTATTGACGGAGTTAATGAAAGTCTATCTTGATGACAATAAGAAGTACGGAGGTGAGCTGTACGATACCATCTTCGACAAGCTAAAGGTCTTCTACGATTGTTACCACAAGATCGGATTGCAGGAGGACCAGTACAAATACGCATTCTCTGTTATGCTAAAGGGACGCGCTAGCAGTTACTACTATAATTATATTGCTGGGCACGATTACGACTTCGATACGATGAAGTTTATGGTAGCCAAGCACTTTGAGACAGAGGAGAATAAACTGCTATACATGTCCATGTGGAGAGAGACTACTTTCGAACGAGTTATTGAGAAGAACCCGACGAAGAACAAGCTTAAGTGCCTTCAGCTACTTTTCGATGAATTGCAAAAGATACAGCGGGGACTTGGTGTAGAATATCAATCTGACACTACTCTACGGGACCAAACAATCAACGCTTGTAGAGGGGTCCCAGAGTGCAATTTTGCACTGTACAAGCCGGCAATTAACTTTGAGAGCGTATGTGCCGAACTACGCTCAGCTGTCGGTACGATAATGAGATCGCAAGGTACACAGCAATTTGAGACTAGTACGACTTCGCAAACTACGAACGATGAAGATGATCAATTTTGGACCGATCGTACGTACGGTGGGCGAGGTGGAAATCGCGGTAGAGGCGGAGGATAGCGAGGGGGATTTAGAGAAGGAAATCGCGACGCGCAGAGAAATGATAAACAACTGAAATGCTACGTCTGTAAGAAGACAGGCTGTTGGTCTACGAATCATCCACTTAAAGAGCGACGAAAGGCATGGAACGGATTTAAGGATCATGCGCGCGATCGCAATGGACGCGAACCCACAACTGCGTACTACCAAGGCTTTTTGGCACAGTACGAGGGCGTAGAAGGACTGGAAGATACGAAAACAAATGACGTGGATTAGATATTGCAAAGTTTGGAGATTGAGAAAGGAGGCAATGATATGTTTATGGCAGAACTCGGAGAGGTCGATGGAACCTAAACAATGTCTATTCTAGACACTCGATCTACTCTACATGCTGTAACAAAGGAGGACGGACTAGGGGAAGAGAGACCTAGTGAATATTCAGCATTTACATTTACGGATCGCTACTCTTCGGACACCTTTCAGGGGATTATGCCAGATACTGGAGCCGCCGGCGTCTCTACAGCCGGACGATCACAGTTTCTAGCACTTCAAAAGATTGATTCAAGCGTGCAGTTAGATACGACAACTGCTGGGGAGCATAAGATTCGATTTGGAAAGGGAGACCCGATTTTATCGGAGGGGACTATTTACGTGAAGACACTAGTGGGTGTTATCACTTTCCATGTTTTACTAACGAAGACTCCATTTTTGTTTTGCGTACAAGATATGGATAGAATGGGTGTCAAGCTTAACAATTTAGAAGACGTTTTTATTCAAGGAAATAATATTGTTCCAGTGCTACGCAAGTGGGGCCATCTATGGATGATGCTAAACCAACACGAAGAGGTGTTAGCATGGAACCACTTATCTGAAGTCGAATTACGATAATTACACCATAGATTCGGACACCCATCCGTACGACGACTAGTGAGAGTTCTTCAGAGATCGGGGCATGAGGCCGAAGTTAAGGCAATCGAGCATTTAACTAAGGTGTGCCACCATTGTTAAATGAACGGGAAATCACCAGGCAGATTCAAGTTTACATTGCATGATAACTACGAATTCAATTATTCAGTCATTATCGACGTTATGTATCTTGATGGGAAGCCAGTACTACAAGTGGTTAACTCAGCCACTTCTTTTTAAGCTGCGAGATTTCTGAAAGATATAACTGCTAAGACAGCATGGGATACACTACGTGTATGCTGGATTGACACGTACCAAGAACCCCCTGATTTTATTGTTTATGATGCTGGAAAGAACTTCTCGTCTTTGGAGTTTAAACAAAACGCGAGAGCAATAGCAATTGAGATCAAGGAAGTGCCAGTGGAAGCCTACAATAGCGTAGGAAAGGTAAAGAGATATTATGCTCCATTACGACGAGCTTACGGCATTATTCAAAGCGAACTTGCCGGGGAACAAATCGATAAGGAGTTGATTTTACAGATGGCAGTGAAGGCTGTCAACGATTTAGCAGGACCGGACGGTATTATCCCGACGCTCTTAGTCTTTGGTGCCTACCCTCGAATGAGCAATGAAAGTGCGCTATCACCATCAATTATCAAGAGAGCTACAGCAATTCGACTAGCTTCTAGGGAAGTACGACAATTGCACGCCCAGCGCCAAGTCAAAGACGCGCTTGCGATGAGAAATGGACCAAGCATTAGCTTGACT
>VXCB01000254.1:0-29287 GCA_009613015.1 Mollisiaceae sp. DMI_Dod_QoI | reverse complement strand
CGGACGATTAGTACCCTGAGAATGAGACGATTCGGCTTCCTGGTGGTCATAGTCGTAGATCTGAGAATCATCGACATAGTTAACCCCTTCAGGTTTGGGGGTTTGTGGCTGCTCTGCATACTGTGCAGTGGCCTGTTGAAAGTTTAGCTAACGGCGGAGGAGGGGGGGGAGGGTGGGGGGGGGGGGGGTGGTCGGGGCGGTAGGGGGGGGGGCGGGGGGGGGGGGGTGGTGGGGGGGGCGGGTGGGGGGGGGTGGCGGAGGTGGTGGTGGTGGTGGGGGGGGGGGGGGGCTTATACCCACGCTAGCGGGTGCTCCTTCTCCCTTCGAAGCGATACTACAAGACGTATCATACAACACTTCATTCGCTCACTTGACATGCCAGTTGACGTTGGAAGGAAGGAACGTAGTGGGAACGACGTCACGCTCCTTCATTCTTTGCAAGGCACGAGCAGAGACGAGACCTCCCGACACCATGCTCACTTACAAACAAGGCAGCCTCGACACACGAACAGCATATAGGAGAAACTGCTAAACCCTGGCTTCATTCTTGCCAAATTAGATCGTACTCAACCATTCTATCCCCGCCAGTCCTCGAAACCCCCCCGCCGGAAAATATCACGTGTTATCGACCTGGTCGTGCAGTTCTCAAAAACAGAAGCTCATAGATCTCAAGAGCTGTTGAAATGCTCTACTAAGAAGCGACTACTTGTTCATGTCTTGCCTCCAATCTGTCCAGATTGTCTTGAAGGCGACAAGGAAGGCGCACGCAAATTCAAAACTTTGAAACTTCGTATCCATTTCAAAGACTTCTTGAGGAACGAGAGGTGATGTGTACTACATCTTCTGGCTCTCCGCATGGCTGAGATTACCCTACAAGCTAGCCAACATAGTAGGATATTGAGGGTCCTGATAGATAGGGAGAAGGAAGAAGCGAAGGATTAAGACCGTATGATACAGTCACGTGGTTAGCGACGTTCTTTTTAAGAAAGAATCGAATCTTCGGGGGGAATCCTAGTATGTGCACGGTAAGGTCGATAAGTCGGATGTGTAAAGAAAGTTAAAAAAAAATCGTTGCTCCATATTCGTGAAAGACTTGTCAGTTTCTTACCAATCGTCAGCTCCTCATGCCTGAATCCCATTCTCCTTGTACATCGCATCAAGCAATGCATGCCTCTCCACAGCATCCTCGAAACTGCAATTGATTTTTCCGTCCGCAAGAGCCTTGTACAATCTCCCAACATTTCTTGCCGGAATTCCAAAGCCCTCATCGAACTCATCCTTGTCCACTTGAACCTCTTCCACCGTATCCTTCTCAAAGTCATGGATTTGAATCTTCGTGTCTGGATATCCGATATTAAGAAATGGTCCAGAAGCAGTGACTCGGATCTCTCCTGTCTCGCCATAGATCCTCCATTCCAAACCTGGCGTGTCTTTGAATGGCTTTCCGCCTCGAAGGGTCATGGAAAGAGGGATACCGGACGATAGAGTACCGTTCAAGAAGATCGTGTCGTCTGATGTTTTGGCATGCTTCTCTTCCAGCACTTTGCCCTCCGAGTCCGTGATTTGAATATATTTTCGCTGATTTGCTACCAATGTCTTTGGTGGAGACTGGAAGCCATATCCTAGTGCTATCATAGACCGCATTAGTAACTCTCATATTTGAACAAGATAGAGCAAGCTTACCATATTGCACATAATCAACCGAGTGCCCAAAATGAATGGTAACGATATTCCCTCCCACCTCTCTCTGAGTTAGATACTCGTAGCTCTGAGGTATGCTCGGACCCAGGTTTCCTGCTTGTCCAGCCCAAACACTACTCAACACTGCTCCAACCTTACCGCTATCAATGATACTCTTGACCTTATGCACAGTCGGTGCTTGTCTAGCTTGTAATCCAACAACCGCATGCTTGACACCGCCTTCGGTTTTAAGCTTGAGTAATTCCTTCGCTGTGGCGAGGTTCTTGCCCAGAGGCCATTCAACGAAAACATCTTTGCCTGCTTTCAAGCTTGGCCCAATGGTTGAAAGATGGCGATCGACTCTTACACTGCACACTACCAGATCGATATCGTTATCCTTTGCCAGTTCTGTCCAAGTTAGAAAAGCACCACACCACGTGACTTGTCGTCATTGGGATAGAAAGGAGGGGTAAGGAGATCGAGAAAAGAGCACCTTCAGGATCAGCGTAGGCTTTTGTGGTGGAAGGAAGGTTATATAGTTCAATGGCAGCTTCCGAGCTCTCGACGGAAGAATTGCAGATCGCTACGATCTGATATTTGTCACTTTCTTTCAAGTATGGCAAATGAGCTCCTGGGGCCCAGCCAGACTTCGAAAGACCAAGAAATCCGACGCGAATTGGTGCCATTGGTCTTAATTAGATGTAGTGTTGTTGTTTGTGGGAATTAGTGTTTTGTATCTGAAAAAAAAAGTTGGACGGACGAGTCGTTCTTATATTGTCTGATCAGTCGTTACGGCTAAGTATTGGAGATACCGTACTCGCAATTTTAGTGGATTTAAGTACGAGTATGGAGATATGAGTGCACCAATTGTCAGCAGGCTTCCCCGCCAAGTCTCTTCGGAAGGCGGAATTCTACAAAACCCAGAGCCTGAAACCTACTTCCATTTACGAAAACGTTTCACAGCTTTGAAAGGATTGTTTGAAGAACCTTATACGGCCGAAAGATTCGGGAAGGCAAAAGTCTACTATTATTCTTCCCATGCTACCTAAAGATCGGAAACCCGGATTTTCGATGCCAAGGGAAGGGTCTTACTCAGGATTGGAAATCTTGACTTGAGGCGCTCATGATTATCACACCATCAGTTTGATTTCAAATCAAGATGAAATCTAACTGGGTCAACCTTCTTGCGATGTCACGCTACTCGCATAATGTACCACCTCAGCAATATATGGGTATTTATCTTACTCGCTCGGGCTAAGCTTCGTATTGCTGCTTTGAGTTAGGCCAACTGCTGCCCGTGAACGGACAAACCCCCTTCCCCAGGTCGTAAGAACTTAAATTTAACGAATGGTCGGAGAGATGGGATCACGAAGCAAAGTGAGATTCTTAACTCTATTATCTTTGTAATCTTTTCATTGATTGTATCTGTCCTCTGTCTACTGACGAAGAATGCGCAGATGAGATATCAGAAAGAGGAACAATCATCAGCATCTATGAAGAATAATGTTGATGGATGTGTGCATGGAAGAAGGGCCACTTCAAGAATCCCCTTCAACGATGCCAGACCGTGTACTCCAAACAATTCACAATTCCAGCCTCTCATGGAAGCTTCAATATAACAACAAGTCACATAGCTCAGCACCGCTGCCTATACGTGCAGATGATTTCGCTGAAGAAGAGAAGATTAACGCCGCCGTGCGATGCTCGAAAATAGGTTCCGTGGAACTGTCGAAAACTTGGGAGAAAATCAGATTGTCATGCAGGGAGGATGAGATCGGTCGTGGTGTGGTCGTAGAACGAGCCTGATCCCGAAATAGTATGGTTGTGGAAGTACTCGATGTGAGGAGAATCAAAGGTGTCTTGTGCGCTAGTTTATATGTAGGACTCAACTGGCGCCGGTGACACCGACTGAGCCATTTTGTGGTCGCCATCCAGAGTTTCGGTATTCTCGTCTGGAATCCTTCTGACTATCTGGAGTACCATTGCGATGGATATATGGTGCAGGCTGCTCAAGATCTTGGTTTTGCCATTGATGAGGAGAATTGTTCTGGTTGCTCGATGATCCTGCGTAAGGCGCAGAAGGCTCTTCTACATGGCGAACGCTGCTTTCCTTCTGCCGAGCATACGCTTGTGAAGGGTCTGTATCGATGCGAGTCACCATCGGGGCTAAGGCGCGCCCACTGCCGTCCTTCGACCGGTGGGGTGTGTCGGTCGTCTGCACCTCGTGTCGTGGACCACTATTCATACCTAGATCGCCATATCTCTTTAGGATCTCTTTAGTGGTGATATCGCTGGAATTGTTGAAGAGTGTGGGATCGTTTAGTATAGACTGAAGGTCTTCTGGTACCTACGCAAGCCGTAAGTAAAAAGATGGAAAAACATCGTTGGAGGTTAACTTACTTCGCACATTTGCTCATTACACTCGATGAGCGTGTTCACAACTTCAATTCCCAGGAAATTATCGTCCATAGGTCCCTTGGCATTGGTATAAAGGATGTTCGGAGCAATGACGGTCGCTAGATTGTGTGTGTCCATCTTCGAACCACTCTCTTCATCGACCTGATGGAAGGAAGCCACCCAATTAAAGAATGAGCAAAGGATCTCAAGGCAATCTCGGTGAGCTTTTGGTAGCAAGCAGCAAGTCAGATGGAGCACACGACGGCGCTTGTCATCATCCCTAATCTTGTGAGAAGCGATGAAAAGTCGATGTAGCTTGAATGTCAATAAGGGATCCGGGAGATCTCGAAGGTACTTCTTAAGCAGAGCCGCGATTTGGACGACGTTCTCTTTCGTGAAATCGACGGCATCGCAGCCTTCCTTGTCGATGATAGCGATGGTTTCGTTCAATCGCTTGATGTTGCCATTCTTCCGGAAAACACCTTCAACTGAAAGATCCATCTTCCGCATGGTAGTGACAACATCGTCAACAATGGCAGGAATCCGCAATGCACCAGGTCCAATCCCGTCCGTTGAATCTGCACCGTCTCTGTCGATAATGATATCCAGAGGGACGCCAAAGACACCCTTCTTCTTGCCACCCTTCTTGCCATCGTTACCTTTGAAAGCTTTGCCCATCTTGTTCCAAAAGTTGGCTGGTTTTCTGCTTTCGATCAGGTTCAGCAACTCCTCCATCGTAAAATGACCTTCTAACATGGGTTGCATTGTGATAACTGCCACATGACGTACAATGAAGTACTCCAACGCTGACAGCTCTGAAAAGTACTTCTTGCCCTCGCGCTTCTGAGGCGAAGGCTCTCCTGCTGCTTGATCGAGCTCATTACCACTAGAGATGTTGCGTTGGTGTCCGTTAAGCAATTTCGCCTCGGCACCCATCGAGTTTCTGAAGGGGTCTCGAGCATGCTTATACGCATTGGGACGTTGCTCCTTGGCTTGGTGAGTGGCCATGATTCGGGGTATATCATCTAGAGTGATACCGTCTTCGCGGCCAAACATAAGTTGTGTTCGAGCCTCCCCATTACCATCACGTTCCTCGACAATTTTAAAGCCTGGATCTCTTGAGTCTGACCCATCAGCGCCCGCTGATCCTGGCCTCGCGCTGCGACCTTCTGGGCCGTCGAGAATGCGAGATGTTCTTGCTTTCTTGTTGTTAGACGATAGGTGTCTTTCCATCCGAGTACTTCTCAAACGGCGGACGTCATTAAGAGCACTTTCGTAAGTAGACGAGTTGCGATTATCATCTGCGTTTCCACCGAAGGACTTGGAACGAGTATCTGATCTCAACAATGGTGGTTCGGCGCTGACTGGCAATCGGTAGCCTTCGCTTGAATTATAACCATTCAAGTTGGGATCATCTGAAGTATGAGGGAGAGCTCCGCTGTTGCGTAACATATCCAAGAGTCTTGCAAGGGCGACTCGAAGAAGGAATACATACTGCTGCAGCTTGGTAATTCGCTCGAATCCACCGATGGTACCAGGAGCGCGACTTTCGCAATTATTGCAGTATACTTGTTGATCTTGATCGCTCCATCTCGCGTCTTCGAGATTTTGGCCAAGCTCTCGTGCGCAGTTTGTGCATTGGAGGCAGCCCCGATGCCATCTTCGCTCACCACAACGCGCACACTCATCCTCAATGTCCCTTCGACACGTGATACAATCGTCAGAATTAGGGGCACCAAGACCAGGAGTTCCAGTGGTAGCTTCCAGAGACCTATCATCAGTCTTAACAAGCTCCATATCACTCAGATTATCCAGAAATTCGTGGAGGCCGTCGGAAGTACGTTGCTCGCGCTCGACCTTCAATGCTCCCTGGAGACATATCCGAATCAAAAGTTTCAGGTAGTGCGCTAGGCCAGTGACAAGTGCCAGCAGTTCTTGAGTGACACCAAGCTTTCGAACGCCACTTTCCTGAGTTTTGGACAAGAGAGCAAAGAATGCCACGATCTTCTTGCACAACAATTTCGCTTCTCGCGAGTAAGATAGGCCTATAACTGGTTAGTATAGTGTTTCTATACAACACAATATGATTCATACCTTTAGGGCCTAGCTTCGTCATTGTTGCGTCAAGCTTATCTGCGGAGCGAAACAGGATATCGACATGCAGGATGAATTTCTTAGCCGTCAAAACACCATCCACGTAAGCGCCATTGCTGACGTGAAGGAGCATGTCTGATATGCAGGCGGCAGACGATTCTTCAAAGGTTGAGAGAACGCTCCAGATTCGATATACCTTCTCTTCCATTCTCTCCTCTTCCAGTCTCACAGCGTTTCGGCCCTCTTCATCAGTGACATCTTCCAGTTGTTGCTGAGCTTCGGGCTTTTCTTGCGACGAAGCAAGCCGTACATTCCAGAATTTATGTATCATGTAACACTCGGGATGCCAGTGCTGGTTTTGGCCATTGCGGAATATTTCTACAAACTGCTTTAGGATAGCCGTCTGACATCCATTGCATCGCTGTGCGAACTGTGTCGAGTAATGATAGTGACAATAGACTTGGCCATCGTGCTCGTAGTAGCTGTCCTGTGCACCGAATACCGTAGGGCAGACGGAGCATGTGAAGTGATCGATATGATACTTCTTGTCCAGCGCAGTGATATACGACCCTCGAAGCGCTCCCTTACACTTCTGGCAGATTAAATCTAGTCGACGAAAGTAATCGGTTTCGCAGAGAGGGTAATGTCCTTCGCCATTCTCTTCATCGACAGGAAAGAATTTCGAGGCAACTATTTCTCCGCAGTCCTGCAATACAGGAGTTAGCAATGTTTCCCTTCGAGAACAACACGAGATCACTTACACGACATCGAAAGCAATCTAAGTGGAATGTGCCGCCTAGAGCGCGAACGAATTGACCGGTCAAAGGCTCACCGCACTTCTTGCAGATTCTCAGTTGTCCAGACGCAGTCCTGCCGTTCCTTGTCCGTGATCGATTCCGCTCTCCACTGGTCTTGGGTGGTTGACCGTCCTTGTCTCTTTCTCTGCCACTTGCACTGCCAGATGGAGACGCAGCCATTCTATTTTCCATGCCAAAGGCATTTGGCCTCGCAAGCGCAGTCTCTTGCTCAACATCTCTCTCAGTCTGATATCGTCTTCCATCATCATTGTGTCCATTATAATCTTGCATAACATCTCTATTTGGATCATATGCCGTATATTGACCGCCGAAATTGCGACCATCGCCAGATGGGCCTCCCTCAGATTGAGGGCCCATCGCGATTAATTCAGACTGCGCGCTCTCCCTTATTTCGCGGCAGGGTTTCGCTATTGTCTAGGGTGTTATTCGACAATCGTCCGGCCTCGAGATCGATCTTTTGGCGTCGTGTTTGCCAGCTTGAAAGCAACGAGCGACTAATGCGTGAATGGCAGATATAAGCCTGTTCTCTGGAATCTTATGGGATTCTGACGTTGTCGAGTCGCATGGGTCCAGATAATTGGGCTCTGCATGTATGGTTCTGAGTTGGCGACTCAAATGTCGAGGAACGTCCTGCCCGCAGCACCTGAAACAGCACCCTCCTCCGCTAGAAGCACTACTATTCAACAGGTCTTGCTTCTGTATCGCCTTTTAGGATCAATACGAGGCTCTGCGCATCGAAGGAAGATATTCGTGTTCGACGGCTAGGGGTTCGGTCGCGTGTCGATGTCGGTGTGGAGGAGATGCGGCGTCGAGTCTCAACGAGGGGAAAGCAAAGCGTCGGGGTGTCGATCTGGGAAGTGAATGTGCAAAACTTTTTGCAACCATCAAAAGATGAGGCGCGATATGGGCTGTAGTTACTGCACAACGCGCCAGCGACAGAAGCAAGGCGATGGACGTTGATGTACAGTACCACTCTGAGTATAATTAACCCACGATTTTAGGACGTCTTGAAATGACGGACTGGTCGGCAGCCAGCACGTGACATATTACGATTACCGGGTCCCTACAGGCAATGAGAGGCCAAAGACGGTTCATGGGCAAATGAGGACATCTCTTACGGCGCTTATTCTGGGGACGAGGCGCTCTCAAAGCAAAAAAAACATAGCAACAACTACCGTGCTGCAGCATTCCACGGCATTCACAGAGGCATTCTCGGAGTCGGGCTGCAATTACCGCCACATCGGCTCCTGGCTCCTGGCTCCTGGCTCCTGGGATGCTCGAGGCTCGGCAGGGACATGAGAGTATCGGTATTGATAGCCAGGGGACGACTCCGGCTTGCATGTGAACGAGTCTGAACGGCTCTGCCTGCCGTGTCAATTGTGGAGATGCACTTGTCAAATCAGCTCAGTATGCAGGTCCGTATCCTAAGGATAACCTTAAAACTAGAGCAAAGGATGTTTATTTATGGAAAACTATCAGGAGATTACCCCGTATGCTCTAGTCATGTGGAACTAGATATTTGAACGGAATCTGAATAACAACACGATATAAGTGACCCCAATATAAACACTTTCCATAGAAACAATTGCATCACCATATAGGACCGCTGATTGTCTTGTCATAGTACCCTCGAGGTATGTCCACTGGTTTTCAAATAAACGCTGCTAATGGTCGAGATTGTGTGCGTTGGGTTGCTAGTTCTGCATACGATCTCAGGAAACGGGTTCTCCTCCTATTGCTTCATCTGTAGCCTCTGTGGATGTTTCGAGCTGTGCGTTGTCTGTGACGGGAGCGGCCACGTTATGCTCTGATAAGTGGTAATAGGGCAGACCGGGTACTTGGGATTTTTCAATAAATGTGATAGGACATACACAGGTGATGACGAAGTCTGCTGCAAGACATTCCGCTTCCGCAATTCACAGGGTGTCCGAAATGTCGACAAGCTTTCGTCCAGAAACAAATTACATTCAGAAATAGATGCATAAGTCCTGACGAGGGCCAAATTCCAAATAAAGTTCAGCCTCACTCACTGCCTAGCCAAGCGACCTCGCCTGCCTTGTTCTAACATCTTTCCCCACTCCGAACTCTTGTACTCATCTATATCCGACTTCTTACCACCACATGAACTTCCGCAGGAAAAGGAAATATCTGGACACTGTGACTGATCCGTGATCGACAATGTCGAACCACTCTATCATTCGCATCACAAGGGTACGGTCTATTAGGCGCATGGTGGGGTCGCAACTCGCAAGGCTGACAACACAGTAGGAGCTGTCGGACCTTCAGAAGTCTTCTGACCTTTGTAAGCAATATATCCAGCGGCTCAGTTATCTGTAGTTGAATGTTAATATATGCGAACAGCTCTTGCGGTCGCGTGTCGTGATGTTGACGTTCGCAATGTGAAAGCAATCATCATTGGGCCCCCCGATACACCATACGAATTCGGCTTCTTTGAGGTTGGTGGACTATACCTAGATCTGTGGAATACATACTAAATCTTTTTTTAGTTTGCGGTCAAGTTTGGGAAAGGTATGGCCATTCAGGGAATCTGAGTGGCTCCGCGCTGAAACAAACAAATCCAGATTACCCAGGAAAGGCCCCAGCTGTAAATGCGACAACCACAAATGGTGGCAGATGTCGCTTCAACCCAAATATCTATGCTGGAGGAAAGGTTTGCTTGTGAGTGTCTGTTGGGAATGCTTTCTAGTTCATGGCTGACCCGAAACAGATCAATTCTAGGGTATAGCGGAATTGCGAATTATGTAGAATACCGAGGCTGATTCTTGATAATAGGACATGGAGAGGCGAAAGAGGAGAAGAATGGTCATCGGCACAGGGCTTGGAATCTATATTGATATCAATCCAAAGCTTAATGTCATCAAATCCCTATGAGAACGAGCCCGGTTTCGAGACTGCAAACAACGAGGAGGACAAGAAGAATCAAAAGGAATATGTTGCGAAGGTACGACAATAAAATCGAAAGCAGTTGAGGATTTGATTCTAATATGGAGCAGATCCGTCACGAGAGCCTTCGGATCACTGTTATACAACGGTTAGAGGAGTACCTAGGCATTTCGCCAGATGGCGCAGTGCAGCAGGTGGCATCTCTAGAAGGAGATGATAGTGACGGGGAGGATAACAGTCTCGACCGCGAAGCCTTTGATGAGGCATCTATCAATTTCGATCCTTTCAGAGATTTGTGCAAACGCAGATTTCTTTGGTACTACGACTCATACTTGCTCGCCATTAGCAAGGCAAGGTTGGAAGTCTCAGATGGCCAAAACTTCACACGCATGCCTTTCGAGTGCTCCGGAAATATCATGGAGGGAAAATTTAACTACACAGAGCTCGAGCGCCGTTTGAGGCTAATACGCAAAACTATGGACGCTGAGACAGCGAGATGGGCAGATGAAGGCCTGGCTTCGATAAAGAAGGAGAGCAGTGTTGCGTCAAACCTCCAACGACAATACGAACAGGTGGTTGAATCATACAAGCGAGACAAGACCGTGACACTCGACATTGAACTAGTTGACAAGAACCCGTTCGTGTGGTCCATCACTTACTTCGGCCGACCTATGACCAATCTGGATGGTGGTCTCTTTCGAATCAAGCTTTTCTTCAGCCCTCGATTTCCTGAAGAGCAACCTAGAGCCAGATTTGAGACTCAGCTCTTCCACCACCGTATTGCTTCTGATGGAACTCCATGCTACACGTCCAAGCGAGCAGAAGATGTCAAGTCTCACATCGACTCGATCATCGAAGCCTTGGAAGAAGAATCACCCCCCTACGATCCGAGGACGCTGGTCAATCCTGAAGCTGCTAAGCTGTTCTGGGGGTCGGTAGAGGACAAGAAGCAGTATAACCGCAAGCTTCGTCGAGCAGTGCAACGAAGCATGGAGTGAGTTATATCTCTGACCTTGTCTAAAAGCTTTTTGCTGATCCACATCTCAGAGAATGACCTTCAAATTTGAGTTAATGACGATCTGAAACTGCCATACGACTTGCCGCAATCACGCCTCCCCCTCAGCTATGCCAAGACTTCGTCAATTTGAAATTTAGCGTTCCCATTCTTGACTTCAGCGAGTGTGCATTGTTTCCAAGCAACTTGGCCGGCGTCGAACAGCGATTAATGTTTTCCTTCATCACGACAGGGCTCCAGGAGTATTGGTGGATTTGCACGGCTGGGATAACAGGTCCTGGGACGGCACTAGCGGCGTTTAGCAAATTGAAGTTATTGATTCCCGTACTTGATGTTCCTGTTGAACCTGAATGGGTATCTATCATATGATGTTCCGTGAAGTAATTCCGCTTATTACAGTACATAAATGTACAAGTTCCGCCCAATACATTTCCTGCCCTCCCTCTTCACTAGCTCCCCCTAGCAAACTTACTGCCCCTTCTTCTCACTCTCAATCCTCTGCTCCTCCAAAATATACTTCACCGACTTCTCGATCCCCTCCGGCAGTCCTACCAACGCCGCATACCCTAATCTTTGCTTGGCCTTCCCACAATCATAATATCTCGTCATACAGCTATACTTGACTTGTCTCCTCGTTAGCTTTGCCGTCTTCCCCACAGCCCAAAACCCCCATTCCAAAACAGTTCCTAGCATCAAGCCTAAGTCTTTACTGATCTCCCACACATGTTCTGTTCCCTTGTCTGAACCGGCAGCTTTCCATACCGCTCGTGCGAAATCCCAGAAATAGACAGGCTGGTCATTCGTTATGAAGAATGCTTCGCCGTCGACTTTCTCGTGGTCGAGAGGTGCGGTTTTCAGGTTCGAGGTGGTGAGGAGTGCAAGAGCTGCGAGGCAGTGGGCGTGTGCGACGTTTCCGACGTAGGTGAAGTCGAAGAGGTTGGTGTTGTCTCCGAGTTGGAAACCGGTTTGTTTGTTATGGAATACATTGACGATGGGAGGAAGGACTTGCACGTCGCCTTCGCCGAAGATGCCTGCCGGGCGGAGGGAGATAGTTAGGAGTTTGGGGTTGGTGGAGGAGCGGTTTGCGGTGATGACGAGGTATTCTGCTTCTGCCTTTGGGATTGTTAGCCTGGAAGAATTCGCAGATTGAAGAACGATCGAATGGAGGTGAGGTGTAGATGAAGAGGCAGATAGGGGAGATGTGTACCTTGGTCTGAGAATAATATTCCGTTTGCGACTTTGCTGGTATAACGGGCCACCTCTCATCCGCGTTGATCAGATCAGATGCATTGTCGTGAATCACGCTTGCAGAACTGGTGTATACCAATGCCTTGACATTGGTCTTCTGGCAGGCTTCAATCACGCATTTCGTGCCCTCCACGTTAACTTTTCGGTATAGTTCTCTTGATCCTCCAGCCAAGGTTGGAGATGCGGTGTGGATCACTACATCTGGCTTCGTCTTCTCGAAGATTGGCAGGATAGAGTCCATAGAAGTAATATCAGCATCGAAGTATTGTACGCCATCGGAATCAGGACGTCGATTGCGCACAGTACGGATGTCGATTACCGAGACTTTGCACTTATAGGATTCGAGGAGAAGATTGACGATGTGGTGTCCCAAGAAGCCGCATCCGCCAATGACTATCACATTGCCCAAGGGCTTCTTTTGCGAGGAAGGAATTGGTGCCATTGTGGTTTAAGCTGCGCCGTACACTACGAGAATGTAAGGTGAGGATACGTTTAGAATCGTCAGCAGTCGCTTGTAGGGGTTAAATTGAAATTCTGGGGATGCACGCTAGTGTAGCCATCCATGCTTCCTCGTTAGCCTCAAGTATAAAGTAAACTTCACATCTTCACATTGACGCTCTCATCGTTCGTTCGTCACTGATATGAGCTCTTTTCAATCTGCTGTATTCATCATCCCGATTGTTTGGCTTCGCCTGCCTCTAGTAGCTTTCGCGATCGTGGTCTTAGAACGCTTGAGGGTAGTCTCCTCAGGGTCGCAAGGGGTTGCAAAGGGTTGAGCATCCTCCATGAGCGCAGAGTGTCCAAAACATGGCTTTTCAGTGCTATAAAACTATTTTGAGAGGACCCCGTCTGAAGTAGACTCAAACAAGTAAATTCTCATTCCATTAAGAAATATTCTTGAAGGCTCTTATCAGCTTCAATTGATGCGTCACCAGCGTGGTTCGTGATCAGCCTCGTTAGTTTCAATGCATATCTATTAATTCATCCCTTAATGTCTCTTGTGCACTTTTGGGTCTCGCCTTAATTTCTTTGGTGGCTAAAGTCTTCAAGGCATAGTTATAATCTTTCTCTACACTTTCAAACTTCAAATCAGTCCTTCAATTGGCTTTGCACCTAGACATGATCTCTTGAATGCTATCAACATCATTGGTGTTGATTCCTCTATAAGTGCAACTCTACTTCTGCATTTTTCCATTGCGTAAAGGAGAGAGTCCCCGACTATGACTGTCTCAGGAGGAATGCATCAGCCTTGATGCAACCGACTATATTAAAACTCCTTATAGTCTAACGAACCATGCTTATCCAATTAGAATACTTGGTCGTCTTCAACTAGTAGTTCCGATATTGAAGCAAACGAGAGTAGAGTTAGCAAGCCAACTAAGGCTGAACATATCTCCACTCTGGAAAAGGAGGGGAGAAGACAGTAGTCACTGATTGAAATCCTCGTCTCCTCTTGCTTCTGTGATTCAGTAGATGACTTTTTTATCGTTCTTAGTTCCTAGGTCGGAGCGCAGCATTAGCATAGAGAATTTAACACAAACGTAGCCTAGTCTGGTTTTTGGTCTTGGTCTGAGGACTTCGGTGGGTCATATGCCTGGTGGAAGTACTGACATAGCACTATCTTGGTTCGTCTGTTCTTTTGGTATTGTTTGAGCTTGTGTGAAATTTGAGAGATATTTGCCACGGGTTATGGGCTCTAGCTAGCATTATGTTGATGCAATACCGGTGCTGCGGACTTGAGATTTCGGGGTTAGGGTGAGATATAGTTAGGAAGAAGTTGCTGGGCAGTTGAGCTAGACCGCTAGCAGTGAGTCTGGAGACTTTGAGAGCACAGGAAACCCTGCTGTGGTTTGCTATAAAGGAAGAAGATAGTCGAGCTATCAGGTCAATATGCTTGAAAGGAATCGGAACAGGGTCCTGTGCATTCGAGCACAGCATATGCATAAGATAAAAGCAAAGAATAGCATATAAGTCCAAGTAATTGTCATGAAGGTATTTTGATGATAATCTCCCCATCTCCAGCTATCCAACACGGTTGGCTTTTCCTGATCTTAGTCTCACTAGCCAACATCAAGACCAAATAAATATGCCCCACCACAACGCCCCAGCAGTAGACCCGAATAGTCTCAAATTGGGTATCTCTTATGCACCAGACGCCCCAACCACCGGCGCCATTTCCAACCAGCTCCCCAAGGAAATTCCAACACCTCGCTCTTGTCCCTTCCTCCCACTCGGCGCAACTGACTATCCAATATCCTCTTTCCATTGGATTCAAATCTCGCTTTTGCTCGAGTGTTCGGAAGAATCGAGCAAGGGGCATTCTTCTTGCTACTTCATGAAGCTTGGGTGTCAATAACATCTCTGCTGTCAGATCGCCTTTTGATGTCATTGGCGGAGGTGGGTGGATCTCAAGCCGGTCTGACCAGATTGTTTTAGGTACAGTACCTGATGGAGTCGATGCTATTGAATCTGTAGATCTGCTAGTAGCTGCTTGGATTGGAGAGCTCGCCGGTTCCAGCCGTTGCTTTTTGAGTGGCCTAACAGTAGGTGGGAGCTCATTTAGAGCAAGGGCTGGAGGAGCGGATGAAGACACTTGAGTTTCCGGAATTGACCCAAGAAACTTCCGTTTCTTTTCAAGCTGCAAATCTTGAATCAAGGGCTCATTGGGACTTTTGCTCCTGAGAGCCCGAGCTGGTTGTCTTACAGGGTTCTTGACAGGTGAGGGAGACGAGTTAATGGATGCAGCATCAGATGGACTCAGCAAGACACTCTCATTGCCAACCTCAACCTCAAGGCTGCTATTATCCTGATTTTGGCTCTGCGGAACGCCAATAGGAGATGAATGAGAAGACCTTCCACTGCCTATACCCATTTCGAGGCTGGTTTGCTGCTGATTCTGCTTGCACGAAAGATGTGGGGATAATGAAGCCCTTTCGCTGCTGCCCCCGACTCCAGAGCTACTCTGCTGTTGATTTTGGTTATGCAGAAGACTTAGTAGAGATGGATTTGAATCCCTTTCGCTGCTGACCGGCACTTCAAGGCTATTTGAACCCCGTTGCCCTTCATGGGTGGGCCCTGAGGTAGACGTAGATTGAGAACCGTCTCGATTTTGTAGAAAGACCTCTAAAATTCTAGTCGGAGAAGAGAAAACGGTCAACGCAGGATTGATTTCTGGTTGTGAATCTGGAACTTCGCTTCCAGGAGGTTGCCATGATACTTCCACACTCTTCTGAGAGGCTGTTTGACGGCACGTGATCTGACCTCGAAATGCAGGGGACATCCGGTTGTCCATAACACTATCGAAAGACAATTCTGGAGACTCAAGAAGTCCCGAATGACGGCGTCGGTCAAGTAGACTGTTCTCTTGCGACTGAGATAACGACTCAGTATTCTCTTCGTTTGGTCGCCATGACGCTTCTGATTCTCGTTCCTCCATTGTAGATTGCTGTGGGTCTTCGTGAAACTGGACATGGTTCTGTATATCTATACCGATCGAGTCATCGTCAGTGCAGATATCCTCAATACTGCGCCGCTTTGCAGGTTGGAAGTCCAAATAAGCTTGAGCAAGTGCTCGATATCGCGCGTCATCGGGGCCCAGGCTTGGTGCTGTTGTATGTACCAGGATCTCGACGTTTCCTCTTGCGATGTCGCTCATGACTGTTAGTTGAGATGTCTTGCATGGCGTGAGAGTCAGCAAAAGCAAAGAGCGAGGTTGTTCATATTCTTGTTCATGGTGGTTGTGTAGAGGAATTGCTAGGCAACGGGAGTCTCTGTCGCGAGGTCACATGCGCGTGTTTAGACCAGTGCTACGCACGGACCAAGTCAAATATCCCCACGTGTAGGTTATGTTCGTCCTTTCTCTTTGCTTCATTGTCTCTGAACGTCACAGAAAATCACGATGATCGCCTTCTACGAACCTCTCAGGGCTCAAAGCCGGACTAAGGTTACAACTCTTCAACCTCCCAAGAATGAAAGAGGAGCTCCTTCAATGCCTACGAGATTCCGATTGGTACACTAGAACGTGTCACAAACCCACGATTTTCAAGTCCCTCAAGCAGTCAGAAGAGATTCAGATGATTATGTAGGAGTTTCCATTGCTAGGTTTACAAGTTCTCAGTGCAGAACACTGGAATGATACTTAAGGGTTACATTTTCAAGAAAGCACCAGCTCCCGAATCCAGCCGCTTTAAGTATGTGTGGGGTGGCACCAGAGGTCGCTTGCAGAAGATATCAATCAGTTTTTCGTGCTCGTATGTGTGTGTACGCCGATATTTATGGCGAAGACAGTTTTATATTTGGCTAACATAGGATCTATTCGACGCTGAAGTTCTCTGAGCCGACCATTCAGCTATTGAAAACCTACGAGACCGGCTCGTTCCTACTCTACTGGATCAGAGCAAATCACCTATACTCCATGTTTTATTACCCTTGGACTTCCTGAAAGAAGACTCCTCTCTTGAGGACGGGAAAGACTTCGAGCTCAGGAAAAGCTTCGCACGAGTCGAAGGAGTAAATATATCATCGCTTTTCCCGGTACCGGGATATATCATGAACTGCCAGGCCATGTCATTGTCGAGCAGGATTACAAGAAGTCTTATGTTTTCAATGCACTAATTTCACTTCCAGCACACGTTCAAATATGATCCAGCCAACCACCCAATAGAGAACGATACGCGGATCCATCAAGCGCACCGCTTCTTCTCAGGACACTTGACATATCGAGGTGTCGTTCGCCAAGAACCCGGTGCCTCCTGGCTCTTTGCTATAGCGAACTCAAGGACCGAACACCAGTGACCCCTCTTGGGTCCATGCTAGATTCTACTTCTCCCTGCAGACATACGGCTGAGGAAGTCTGTGGAAATCGCCTCCCACAATTCCGAGTTATTCAATATGATATGTCTTCAAGTGGCAAGTCTCAGTTTTGCAGTACAGAGCAGTACTAACTTGATTTTCTAGATTCGTAGCCAAGGAGAGTTTGTCCTTAAATATTCGTCCTCTTTTCGTAAATCGCATCATATCTCAACTCGGCAATGCTGGACTACGGAGCTGGGACGATACCTTAATTGCGGCGGGGTTCATGCTCCTCTTGACGGTCTTATTCGAGACTGACACACTTTTTGGTCAACCACCACATTCGAAATTTTCCTGTGAACTCTTGATGAGAAATGATGAACAACAATTACGGGCCCTCCATTCGATTCATGGAGAAAGAATGCTTCGACTGGCACAGGAGTTTGGGGAAGCGTGCCTGAGAGAAGATCAGACTCGTCTAGAGAAGGATTCGATATCATGCCTCAACAGACACTATGAACAAAAATTTGATCTAGTAAATTTGCACGCTTGTTATTCCCATACCCTCAAAAAGATTATCGTAAGGGCATACCTCAGCACCTTTGCTAGATTCATTGTGGAGAGTTCGGTAGCAGCCAATCAGCAGGGTAACCGAACTGTGCCATAAGTGGCGCATGCACCATGCTACCCCAGACGCCTCAACCTCAAGACCTACCGTGTACTTAACAATCCAAAGCATCAATCATTCAAGGGCACGCGATCATCATTCACGACTAATGTCTTCGAAAATCAACAAGCCAATACTCTCCGCGTCCTCGAATTGCCGCATAATCGGCAGTGGTCGCCATTTTCTCACGCCACGCGCCCCCTATGGAATCAGCAACACGTGAGGGGTGGGGTGATTCTGAAATGTTCATGTGAATAGCAATATCATGACTTCCAAGTATAAGTATTCCTGGCCCCGTTCTATTCTTGTGACTCCAAACTATTAAGAATAAATTACTTCGTAAATTTGCCTACAACGA
This sequence comes from Mollisiaceae sp. DMI_Dod_QoI, assembly GCA_009613015.1. Classification (NCBI taxonomy): domain Eukaryota; kingdom Fungi; phylum Ascomycota; class Leotiomycetes; order Helotiales; family Mollisiaceae; species Mollisiaceae sp. DMI_Dod_QoI. The sequence goes on along the minus strand of VXCB01000254.1, from coordinate 11,315 downwards.
CCAATCAATTAAGGAAAGAACAAAACAGACACATCTTGCAAACCCATCAGAAAAAAACCAGCCAGAAAACCAGAGTGTCTCAACCAACATTCAAGATGATTCTGTTCGAAACGAGCACCTCGGTCTTCGAGCTCCTCTGGGATATCGCCTTAACGTTATTCATCCTCCGTATCTCCTTCGTTTATTTCCTGCTCTCATTCGCATCTGGCTGCCTCATCGCCTACTTCAGAATCGCTCAACTCCAGCCCATCAATCATCTCACTCAGCCCCAATCAGAACTGATCACTTTACCCCTCTGGCTGATCCTGATCACTTTATGGGCACGGTGGATCATAGTCGCGTATGAGGTTCCCAGGGTAAGAGGATTCAGGATTGCAATTGGAGGTGTAGCGCTGGCATTCATGTTGATTGCGGAGTTTGCGGGAGGGGTATTTTTATATGAGAGGGGAATGAGCGAGTGGGTTTGGGAGACGGATACGCTTGCTGCGAGTGTGGGCATTGTTGTGCTGTTGTTATTTGGACTGATGCCAGCGATTTTGATGCTGTTCGAGGCGCAGACGGATGAAATGGGAGAGACGTCTCATGGGCATGAGAAGAAGTCGGTTACTGCTGCTGTGTGAGTTCTGGGAGAATTTTTGGAAAGAAAAACATGCTAACGTGGTATCCAGTCCCGTTGTGGCATTGAGTGAGAAGGATAAGGATGCTAAGAAGACGAATTGAAGGACAAGTTTGATTAGGTCAAGGAGATAGGTCATTTTGGATTCAAATCATTTGATAAAATTGGTGTCTAAAGGGTTGCAGCTGCGGCATGAGCATGCGGCGTTCGGAAGTTCTGCATTGCGTGGCGTTTGGTCTTTTCTATGTGTGTAGTATACATAACCGGGCATGATATCCCTTGGTAAAAGGCAATTTTCACTCCCCAAAAAGATTGCTCTACTTGATTTCTTCAGGACTCTGTGATTCTGTCTTTATCGATCGACACTTTCCTCATTCTGTTCTATGTCAACCTCAACTGCTGAGAAATTGACTTCTTCGTTCTCATCCTTGGGAGCATGAGGACCACCTGGCCAGGCTCCTGGAACGGGTGTCCCCACCACTGTGTTATTCATTCTCTCACCCACGAAAATATTTTCCCACTCCTCGTCAAACGGCACCAAGTCTCTCCAATCCTCTTCGCTCAACTCCTCAAACTTCTTCGTCCGCAGTTGTTCTCCCATCTCTACACCCGGTACAAAGGTAGCCGGCTTCCTCTTCTCCCAGGGGCTGCTGAACGCCCCATTGAAAACCGGCGTATCAACTTCAACTTCCACATTCGCCGTAAAAGCTCCTTCCCTCTCGACCACAACTCCAACATTCAATCTATCGGGCATACCTTCTTTAGTCCTCTTGTTCTCCTTCATATCCCAGTAGACAATATCCCAATCCGTCCCATATTTACTTGACCAAAAATTCCCCACAGTCTTGAATCTATGCGTCTGCTCCCACTCGCTCTCCCTCTCTCCATTTAATGTCGGACCAACAGTCAATGGTCCAGCAGGAACTTGTAACGATATTTCTCCACCAATACGATTCTTCCTTCCCTCTTTCGTAGGCAAGCCGTAGATTTTCCTAGGCGCAAATTTCACAATTGCGGGGTTCATGTCGTCCGGTTGCGAAGAAAGATGTTTCGAGAACTGGATCTTGATGTTCGCATTCTTAAATCGGAATCCATGGCCTCCAGACCTAAAAGAAAAGGAAAATATAATTAGAGTGGCTGGATGAGCGTTGTAGGTGCCATGGGAGACGGTTGTCACGAGACCTCGTACTCCAGCGTCGGATAGCAAGGGTGCGATGTCTTTATGAACGACTTTGACGGTCCGAGGGGAGGGTGTGATGGGCTCCGTGTAGGAGTATGGGACTGCTTCAGTACGGCATGGCTCTTGTATTATGGTTTCCGAGATCGAGGGTGCGGGTAGGGAGAATGGGGTCTCAGAAGAGGTATAGCTTGAGCGGATGGAGATTATGTCGGCGGGACTTGGTATGTTGGTATCCATTTTCGTGATAAGAACTGCTTGGCTGTGGTATATAAACTGTGATTTATTAGTTACTGCTTTTGCGATGAGGGGGAGGAAAAGTTGCAGGTAAAGTTAGTTCATGAAGATCTGCAGATCACTAGGATAAAGTGAGGTTGGTGGCTTGTAGATCACCCGCTGCTAAGTGTTGTCATCAACCACTCCCCTACCATTGGAATTCTTCAATCTGTCAAAGTTATGAATCTGCTCGCAATATCTGTCCTAATCTCTATCTTCGATGCTAATATAAGATTATGTATGTTTAGAAAGCGAAATTTTCCCGGCCTCCTACCCGATTGAGTTTTAGAATCGCAAGATATGATCGAATCGGATATTAAAAGTGCTTCTAGATCAACACCAATAGATAGCACCAAAGTCTCTTAAATAGAATTTCAGATGCTTCTATTTCAACGCAGTAAGTCTACCATTCTTAAGATAGCGATACATACGATTAGAGAACGGGAAGCGGGGCGATTTTTAACCACAGAGCCATTTCGAACCATCGTATGTTGAATTCTGCATCCTGCCTCAGAGTTTGAATCATTATTAGCTTTCCATTGACCGTGACAACGTTTTCCCGTACTATTCTGTATGAGTGAGAGCTTTCGGAAGAATTTGCTTCAAGTGTTGGTCCTCAACTACCATCTGCAGAGTCAGTTGAGACCAGTATACCCCCTTGTTTGCAACATAAGCTGTTGTCCCGTATTATCTCCATCGCATTTCCCATGCCATTATTATAATATTTTGTACGGATAGGAGTTTTCAAAGGAATAGGCTTTAAGTGTTCGTCAACCCTGGATGCTGCGCAAGAGGTCTAGCCACGATCTACATTGTACCTCAGCGACTGGCTTGATAAATTTGTGGATCCAAAAAGGCTTCCTGATTCAAGAAGGAACTCTGCTCTTTATTCGAGAAGCCGAAGACTGGACAACAAGTCTACAGAGGTAATTAAGCAATAGGAGCCTATAATCGTACTTTGTAATATCAGAGTTCTTAAGACTCCAAACTTAAGTAGATTTGAACAAGAGACTTACATAAAATTACTGACATTTTACCTCTCAAAATTACTGTCGATACGCAGTACTTCTTGCACAGGTGCATGAAGCTGCATTTGTCTAATGATGGCAATACCTTTGGGTCAATGTAAGTTCAGTTGATAATATTCTACAATAGATCAATGTATCTGGGGAGAGAACTACTTTAGATTACCCCGAAGGATCTTTGAGAGATTATAATAGAGCCAATAGCATCCCATTTTATGTTCACTACTCTTTAGGAGATCCAATAATACTTTCATAGCGTAATCCAGATAGTTACTAGCGTAAACCAGATCGCATATCAGCGACGCGTCGAGCTACCGTTTCCAACTTCAAGCAACAACAATCGATCCAAGAACGAACGAGCGAACAATGTCTTCAATAACTGCAATCCCTGATGAGGTTTGGACCGAAGTCGGTTACCAAGTGAGTCTCCTTTTTATTTATAAAGATCGTGGTTATATTAATTACTCAAATAAAGATTGCTTGCATCAAAACTTTGAACGCACTCGTCTCAACTTGCCGTGCCTTTCGCGGCATTTTCTCACCAATTCGAGACCGACACTTAGTTTTGAACGTAGAAGGATTCATAGTTACATTGGATACAGATGACCCTCAACCAGTAAGACCAGAGCACGCAAGATACTTGGACGTGTTTTTCATCCCTTTTCTGGATGACAGAGGCTGGCAGGATAGCTGGGCTCCGGAATCTGCTGATGGTATCGCACAATTGATTCAACAAATGCCAAGATTAAAATCGTTCACGTGAGTATATTCCTTGAAGTCTTTGTTATGAAGTGCTAATTGTGGGTGTAGCTGGTATGACAATTCCATCCAACCAAAGAACAAGACAGGTCAAATACTTCAAGAGCAAAGCATCCTGGAGGCTCTACAGTCTTCCTCGCTACAAAATCTAATGGTCACATTCAATAACATCAGATTTCTTGATGCCGCTGGTGATCGCCAAACATGGCTTAGCAGATCCTATATACCACTAGGAGGCTTCCAAAATCTCACCTCTTTGGAGGTATACCAATTATGTCATCTGGATGAAGTAACTCTTCTGGAAGATCTTGCTGGGGTTATTAGACGTTGTCCGCAGCTCAAGAAACTCGGACTTGGAGGTTACGAACGCGGGGAAGACGATGGTCTGTTCCCGAAAGATATTATCATCAACAATGCTTGCGATTTCCTGGAAAAGCTCTGTCTTCGATACTCAGCATACAAGGATACGAAGCCTTTGGCTCTGACGACATTGCGCCTAGGGCATGGCCTACTACTTCTGAAGCATACGTCCTTGGACTGTGACAACTACCTTGCGAAGCTCGTTGAAGTTACTACTCTCGAATCACTGCATATCACGAACGGGGCAATTAGGCGAATCAGCGGAATCACGCGGCGTAAAATCTGGTCAGCTATGCAAGTTGATTGGAGTATGTTGGAGAATTGCAAATCTGTTCGCCAGCTAGCCGTTACAGCACTAGACATGGGAGCTCGTCGTTGGCTTAACGGGGTCGGAAAAGGAGTGGAAGACTTGATCATTACATCACACTACAACAGGACTAAAACCTGCGCAAAGAATTTCGACCGCTTAAGGCTCCCGAACTTGAAAATGCTCGTCGTTCACGAGTCATTTCACCCCCGCACAAGGCTTCGTAGGGATGCCACTGGAGCCCCCGAGAAGCTTACCGACGATACGATTCCTGGGCTTCCTGGATTCCCTGAAAACATTGAAGTATTGGGTACTACCACTGTTCTGGATCGACTTCATGACAATGGACGGTTCCTCAAGAGACTTGCGATATGTATCGATCTCGAATCCCAATGGGTTTGTTCGCATAAAAACCTATCTTCTGGCTGAAGACTAACAATTTCTGTAGGCTCAATTCTCCTCTCACTTAATGTTAATGCCAAACCTCCGAGAACTGCATTTACAAGCAAGAACCTCCCAAAGAACATGTTGCGTGTCGTCAGAATCATCTCTTTGGGAATCGGTGACAGACAGAAAAAAAATTGCATATGGATACGCCCAGTTGATGAAGTGGAGATGCCCATCCTTGCACTATATCCGTATCGGCATCTGGACGTGGGAGATGGCCGCCCCTGATGGTGTGGAGGAACATGAGGTACACGATATAATTCAGCTCCGTCAGCTCGAGCCTGATGAGATACTATCGTTTGAATTATTCTCTCATCAACCCCACGCAAGGGCATCTGGATTATCTGCTCAGCCACAGCTTTGGCAGGTCGACGAACGCTGGGTATACCCTGGATATCCTCCACTAACCTTCTACGGAGATTGGTGAAGAGAAGATTCGGTGGTGTTTGTGATAACAATGTACTAATAGACTACAGAACTTGAAGTGAAAAGAGGTTTAGACTTCAAGTTACCTTACTTCAAGATTATTCAATGCGCATAAATGATGCCAAATTCCATAGCGCTCTCGATATTGCGAGGTAGTATTAGAATGAATATCATGTTTCATCTGAATAAGCAGGGATTCGTTGTGCGCTTAAGCTGTGTGCCCAGAAAATTCTCTCAAATGTCTAAATTCGATGCCTAACTATCTTGAGACAATTTCTCCAGCAAAACCAAGCCTCGTAAATGAGATGGCAAAGTGGTCCCAAAGTATAAGTTGAAGAAGTCCAAATCTCCGTGAGGAGACGTTATGCTTGATAGCACAGGTACGACATGAATCTCTATTCATTCTTCCCCTTCCTCCCGCTACTTAACTATGGACACTCACTCTTTCTTCGTCATGACATCCACAGCACTCTTCTCCTCAGGTGTACTCTCTCCCTCAACGACCGGAACTGCACCTACATGCCCCGTCTCCTCTAGAACGTGCGTCGGTACAACCACATTCTCCTCCTGGAAATACTTCGTCTCCTCAACTACGAATAACGCCATATAAGCATAGATTAAGATCCCGGTAGCATAAAATGCAAAGATGATACCAGCTTCCTTCACATACGGAACCTCTAAACTATCCAATCCGAATACCACACTCTCGCCTGCAGCAAGACAAGCTCGGAATCCACCGGCGTAATGGCTACCCTTGATGGGGTCATTGGTCAAGGTTCCGAGGAAATACATGATCACATATTGCCATAGGGTGGAAGCGATCCCTGTTGATAAAGATCTCAGAGTCAGTATATATTTTTGTTTGTTTTGGGAGCGGATAGGCATATCCGAGGAGCGTGCCAGGAGCAAAAGCTCCGGAATAACCACTCCACAAAGAAGAATGAATAGAAAACAGTTCTACCAGGAATTCACACTTACAATTCATCATGAAGAGCACGAATATTCCCGCGAAGCCGTCGTCGGTCCAGTCCATGGGTGTGGGCGGGTTATGGCGATCATATTTCGACACTCGAACCATTTCCCAGATCCAAGCAGCACAAAGAGGAACAGCTACATAAGCCAGTCCAAGAATAGCCCTCGTCTTTCGCTTCCAGGCGTTGTGGTCGAATATCTTTTGAAGGACGATGGAGAATGGGATTTGGAGGACGACAGACATGAAGGAGAGGAGACATCTTGTGCGAAGGTTATTGTGAAAAGCATTTACGGATCCAAGATATACGAGATAAGTCTCTGCAGGGAGGAAGCAAGGGATCATCATCAGGAGGCGGAGGTCGCAGAGATCGCTCAAGTTGGATTTCAATTCCACCCAGAGACCGCGGTATTTTATCTCAGCGATGCCGGATCCATCATCTCGTTTTATCTTGTTTGGGGGCAGGATGAAGAGTCCTGCAATAGCTGTCAAGCACATAATAACAATGAAGGCAATGTATACTGCGTTTGGAACACCGCCGTCACTGTCATTATTTCTGCTCAGGAGGAGAGGAATGATGCCGCCGATTATTTCACCTCCAGCAAGGAGACCGAAGCCGGTGGTCACGTAGAGGCCTTTTTCTTTCTCCTCAGGGTAGCTGAGCATGATATAACCGCTGGTGACGAAGATCAATCCAGCCGAGATACCAATGCAGACAGCGGAGAAGTACGGGAAGGCAGCATGTCCGGTATTACTGAGATACCAGAGACCGCCGACGTACACAATGTAACCGCTAACGCCTAACTAATTGATCATCAGCATTTCTATGGCCTTGTTTCAGAGGACGACCTACGAAGGCAGTGATTCCAGGACCGACAGTGTGCAGAACCACTGATCCGAGAGCTGAAGACAATACCCATATTGAGTTCAAGCAGGCATTGAGTCGAGTCGAAATCTTGGCGGAGTCTGGTTGTCCACCACCAGCACTGTAGGGATATCAGTTTCATGGACAATGTTCACATTGAATTGGTGCATACCCGAGTAGGTTGAGGGCGACATAGATTCCAGCTGTGAACGCGATCGTGAGACCGGACAAGAAGTTCTGCCAGAATGGACTGCGATACCTCAGCTGAGGAAAGTTGTCTACAAGTTTTACCATCTTTTCAGATTTTCTCGAGTTGACTCAAGAATACTGCGATGAAGAAGCTGAATGAAGATATTTGGTTAAGTCTGCTGAAGTTTTGAGACTGCAGCCGAAGAACACCACCACTTATGAAGTCTAGGGTCCTCCATCTTTGCATCATTTGAGTTTCACACTAAGGTACCTTGTTTCAATATTCCCTTGCTGGACTCTGGCTTATCATGTTTACTGATGCTAAGATGATAGGAAGTCTGTTTCCGATGGGATCAAAAGTGGGAGGTACTGGGAGGTTTCAACAGCAGAGAAGCAGCACCAAAGGAATAATTTGCCAAGGACTTCACATATTTTATTGAAGTCATAGCGGTGATAGAATTCATAACGGAGATAGGATCTCTTCTCCTCGTGCTAAGGTGATAGGAGGAGATAGGAGTGGACTGTGGCTTGTTGCAGAGCTGGAGCGCCGGCCGCGGCGACAGCGACAGCAGCGGCAGCCCTTATAGCTATTGTAGGGTGGCTCCAAATTGGGACCTTGTAGACTCAACAGGTCGAGGCTCTTCCACAAGCTCTCGTAGGCTTGCCTTTTTCGTATCATTGAAACTCTAAAGCGGGATGTGGGGTAATCATATGCCAAAAATGGGGTGAGAGAGATCGTCGTTTATCGTGGTCTGAGCCAATCTAATAAGCGGTTACACGGCTTTAGGTGCCTGTCGGTGATATGCAAGTACTATGCAAGCTGAATGGCTGAGCTAACAATAATATTGTCGGAGTTGCGCGACGGTTGTCAAGATAAACTTATCTATGCGAGCAACTCTCCGGCCCTACGGCGCCTGTCTGATCGGCGAAAGGTCCTAACGCCCGATAACAGCCTGGGATAGTAAGTGATTTTCAGTTATTGGAGGATAGGTTGCGTTCTAGAGGACTTGCTGCACTTAAATCTTGCCCACTTCAGACATCAGGCAAGGTTCTCGCCAAAACACCAAAAATCAAACCCTCCAACATCATCAACATGAGTCTCACACAAGAAGAACCCACCAAAGCCGAAACCATTACTCTTCAGAATGGCCAGGTGCTCAGTGTCAAGTCTGATACTGGAAAGAAGGTGGAGTCTCTTCCAGTAATCGATGTCAGTGGCATGTACAGTGAGAATTTCGAAGATAGGAAAGCGGTTGCAGAACAAGTTCGAGCAGCAGCTCACGAGATTGGCTTCTTTTATGTTATTAATCATGTAACGTTATCCCCGCTGAAACAAAAATTACCAGTACCTAATGGACAGCAGGGTGTCGACCCAAAATTCTCGGGTCAGACTTTCGAGGCGGCTAAACGATTCTTTGAGCAATCAGAGGAGAAGAAGATGGAAGTCTTCACAGGATTAGTTCCGAACGAATACGTAGGGTACCACCCTCTCGAACACTACTCTCGAGCGGGGAGGAAGAAGAAAGGTGAGAATATTCAGCAATGAATTAGAATTACATTGCTGACGAGTTCAGATCTTTGTGAAGCATTCAACTGGGCATACGATGCCAAATTTGACCCCGAAACACTCGACATCAACGAGCCGTCCATAAATATCTGGCCTGAAGGTGTGCCAGGTTTCAAGGAGACATTATTTGAGCACCATACCCAGATGCTAGCTTTCTCACGCCGAATGACTCGAGTCTTTGCTCTGGCCTTGCATTTGCCGGAAGATGCTTTCGACGACTATATCAAGCGACCAGAAGCAGGCATGAGAGTTCTTCATTACCCTCAACAAGAAGCCGCGGAAGACGAGCAGAATGGCATCGGTGCCCATACAGACTTTGAATGCTTTACGACAGTGACACAAGACGACTGTGGGGGTCTTGAGGTTCTTAGCAAGACGGGAGAATGGATCAAGGCTAAGCCAATTCCTGGAGCATTCGTGGTGAATATCGCAGATTGTTTCATGAGGCAAACAAACGACTTCTTCGTATCGACAGTACATCGAGTGATTAACAAGAGTGGGAAGGAGCGATATTCGTGTCCGTTCTTCTTTGGATTTGACAGAAAAAAGGTGCTAGAGGCTGTTCCAACTTGCGTTTCAGAAGACAATCCGATGAAGTATCCGATCATGACTGCAGGAGAGTATTATGCTTGGCGGGCGAACAGAGCGAAGACACAAGGACTTTCGTACTAGATATTTGTATCAAAGAAATCTTTGCTGTTGCATTATAGTCATGGTCTTGAACTTGCGGGCTTCCTCCTTCACTGCTGGCCCCCACTACTGTACAGTCGAGACGAGAGCCAGGGAAGGTGCCATGGGCTTTTAGTCGCCGAAGTTTGTCACTAACCTCCCTACATAACCACCACATCACAAATTCTTAGGTGTCCTCCTTCCTATCCAAAGATGTAAAACTTTTCCCTTTCTCGATTCTCAGATTAATTGATCTGGCAGTTTCCATGACAATGACCAATCACGCACAGCTATTACAGCCTAGACCTCCAAGAAGAAGATCACGAAATTCTCCATCCCAATCTTCTCGGGCTTCAGCTCTTCCGTCCTTGTAACCTTATATCTGTCTGCCTATCAAGTCATGATGGATTAATGCATTGTTGGGCTCTATACCAAACGGCCGAATACCTCTACCTTGTTCCGCATCAATTCTTGATCTTCTCGCTGTTGGTAACTCCCATAGACCCACTCGTTATAAACGAACTTCAACTCAGGCTGCAAGATCCAGCTTAAGGATAATATATCATAAACTCCCCTTCCAGGCAACGATACTTCTCAGGAAAACCAAATGATGACATTGACATGTCAACCACCCTTCGCTTCTCACCGCAATGTAGTCGACAGCTTGAAAAATCGATTCAATTTGATTTATAGATGGCCTTGACCACTATCTCCATCATTCTTTCTCTGGAGCACTTGGCCTACACTCCAAGAAGATCTCAATTCGGAATCTCAATTCGGAGAAAGAAGCAGGAAGAGAAGCATAACGGGAGGGTCAAATTAAAACCGCGGAGTTATGAGGCTAGTGCATTCACGTACCGAGTACAAGCTTATTCGTTCGTTAACACCTGCTCTAATCTCAGGGATTTTATTTATTTACAAATGGAACATCATCGACACCTTTGTAATAGGTTTTAACCCTCCTATGGATTCAGCAAAGGCGCCTCTATCTTGGGCGGAATCTCTGACTTTTTAACCCCACATTCCGTAGCGGACCCCATCCTAAGATTATCCCCTCAGCGCAATGAACCTTTACTAACTTTCCCAGACTTACAGTGCTTTTTTGCTAACACAATTCATTCCCAACTAGAAGATATCATCACGACGAGAAGAACACCATCAAACAACCAAGTCAGCGCAAATAATCATCGTCCCAGTCCTACAATCCAAATCTCAACTACCCCTCCGCACAAGCAGGAAGCAATCCTCAATTCATATTCAATTTTATCCGCAAAATCCTCATAGACTAGAACCATCCGATTGATGCACCTAAAAGGTTCAGTTACACGGCAGAGTATCACCGTCCAAAGACCATATTGCAGCTTCAATGCAAATATCCATCATAGCGCCAGAACTCTCCTCAAACACACCCATTCCTTTTCTCCTTCCCAACACACACTAGTGTTGCGAGTAGTGTGAATAGTTCAGTTCCGTACAGTTTCACAAATTATTTATACGTACGCAGTGGTGATTTTATAAGTAGATACGTACGAATATAAAAAACTGAACGTACGCACTAAACTGCCCGTATACTACTGTACTAGCTTAATGCTAAGAAATCTAAAAGAGGAAAGGCGTTTAGTCCGAACTAGGAAATAGTGAAGCTATTTAGAAGTCTATTTA
>VXCB01000253.1:0-29325 GCA_009613015.1 Mollisiaceae sp. DMI_Dod_QoI | reverse complement strand
TTTGGATTTTTATGAATAACCTTATATTTGTCTTATTTAATTTGTGCTAATGTTTAGGATAGTTAATGCATATATTTTATATAGTAGAAGAAGTACTAATATAAATTTATATACATTAGGGATATGCAGTAGATGGTTCTACGTTTTGATTGCAGATCTTAAATAAGGGGTTCGATTCCTCCATAGCCCTACACAAGCATGATTATATTTATAAAATCAAATTTAATTTTGTTTTATTTGTCTTTTAAAAAGAATAAAAAAATAATTTTTTTTTACTCTTATTAGCTTAATGGTAGAGCAGGATACTTCTAATATCTAGATCCAAGTTCAAGTCTTGGATAAGAATTCTTATCTCGGTTTTTTTTTACTTTTTTTTTATATTAATCAATAATAATAGATAACTTATTATAATATATACTCGTTTTATTTTTATTGCTTCTTTAACTCTAAAATTTAAAATTGAAGTTTGTTATGTTATTTAAGTTATTTTTAACCTAATATTTTTATATATAATATATTTTCGAATTAAAATATAGTTATACAATTAGATATTGACAACAAATAAATAAATGCTTTATTTACCTACACTTATTTCCATAATAGAAGTATTATTAGTTACTGTTCCGGTGTTATTAACTGTAGCCTACGTAACTGTGGCAGAAAGGAAAACAATGGCTAGTATGCAAAGAAGATTAGGTCCTAACATAGTGGGATATTATGGTCTTTTGCAAGCATTTGCTGACGCCTTAAAACTTCTTTTAAAAGAGTATGTTTCACCTACACAAGCTAACTTAAGTTTATTTTTCCTTGGTCCTATAATAACTTTAATCTTTTCATTATTAGGTTATTTAGTTGTACCTTATGGTCCTGGTTTAGCTTTAAGTGATTTTAATTTAGGTATACTTTATATGTTAGCAGTTTCTTCTTTAGCCACATATGGTATATTATTAGCTGGTTGAAGTGCAAATAGTAAATATGCTTTTTTAGGGTCACTTAGAAGTACAGCACAATTAATTAGTTATGAACTTATACTAAGTTCAGCTATATTACTGGTTATTATGTTAACCGGTAGTTTAAATCTTACTGTTAATATTGAAGCCCAAAGAGCTGTATGATTCATAATACCTTTATTTCCTATTTTTATTATATTCTTTATAGGATCTATAGCGGAAACTAATAGAGCTCCTTTTGATTTAGCCGAGGCTGAATCGGAACTTGTTAGTGGGTTTATGACAGAACACGCTGCTGTAATATTCGTGTTTTTCTTTTTGGCTGAATATGCTAGTATTGTTTTAATTTGTATACTTACTAGTATATTATTTTTAGGAGGTTATTTATATGATTATTTTTCTTTATTTTGATTAATGGAATATATTGATTTTGAGTATTACATTAACAATTTGCACAATCCAAGTTTATTTTCAGATCCTTTAATAGAAGGGTTGATATATGGTTTAACTTTAGGAGTAAAATCTTGTATTATGATTTTTGTATTTATTTGATCGAGAGCTTCATTTCCTAGAATTCGTTTTGATCAATTGATGTCTTTCTGTTGAACTGTCTTATTACCTATAGTTATTGCCTTTGTTATTTTAGTACCTTGTATATTATTTAGCTTTGAAATCATACCTACTAACATAAGTTTATTATAAACTTATACTTAGGTATATATTGATATGAAATCTGTATTTCAGGTTGTCATTATTATTAATAGTCATAGTTTATTATCTATGCTTACATTTTATAATAATTATTAGAAATTACTAATAATTCTTATAAAACTTTTGTCTGTACTACATGGTTCCATGTAGTCTTAGTAAAGGTTATAATCATAATATGTTATAATAATATTATATTTAACCCTGAGGGAAATCCTTAAAAAATATATAAATAAAAGTCATGAATAACTATTTACCACCAGTAGCATTTACAACTTACTGTTTAGATAGGGGATTAACATACCAAGATCTAGGTTCAGGGTATTTCAAACTCAGCAATGGATGAGTATACGACGCTGTTAGAAAAGATTGAGCACACAATGCATATACAACAGCTGCTGGAATAACTTATGTTCCTAATAGAACTTATGCGGGACCACCACCAACGCCAAACGAAGGGTCTTCTAATAGTTCAAACCCATCAGCTGGAGGATCTTCTAATAGTTCAAACCCATCAGCTGGAGGGCCTTCTAATAGTTCAAACCCATCAGCTGGAGGGCCTTCAGCTGGAGGGCCTTCTAGTAGTTCAAATCCATCAGCTGGAGCAGCGTCTAGTAATTCTATGAATATTTTATTGATTATTTTATTCATAGTATTATTAATACCTTTATGTATATCTTTATACCATTGTGCTTATGTTTTATTATCTATATCTTTGAGGGCTTAAATTATATATTATAAATATTATATTTAATCCTGAGGTAAATTATTCCTCTATCGAAAACTTTAAGTCATGCTTACACTAGTGTTATTAATACCTCTGCTAGGGATATTATCAATATCCACAGGTATTTCTTATGTATTATCTTCTTTAAACATTAAACGTATAAAGACCATTGCTTTAACTACCTCTATTATAAATCTTTTTATTTCTTTAGTTGTTTTTATATTATTTGACTTTAGTAGTAATGAATTCCAATTTGTACAAGAACATCATGAAATTAGCTCATATGATTTTTATTTAGGTTTAGATGGATTATCAATTTATTTTGTTCTATTAACAACTATAATAACTCCAATTGCACTATTAAGTAATTGGAATTCTATAAATGAAAATGTTAGATCATTTGTCATTATTATTTTGTTGTTAGAAACTTTATTACTAGCAGTATTTTTAGTGTTAGATATTTTATTATTTTATATCTTTTTTGAGAGTATATTACCTCCATTATTCATATTAATAGGTTTATTTGGATCAAGTAATAAAGTAAGGGCTAGTTTTTACTTATTCTTATATACATTGTTTGGATCATTATTTTTATTATTATCTATATTAGCGATGTCTTCTATAATGGGAACAACAGATTTTGATGCTTTATATAAAACTAACTTTAATTATTCTACACAATTATTTTTATTTTATGGTATATTTATAGCATTCGCAGTAAAAACACCTACTATATTTTTAAATACATGATTATTAAAGGCTCACGTTGAATCACCACTAAGCGGTAGTATAATATTAGCTGCTATTGTATTAAAATTAAGTTTATATGGTATATTTAGACTAATATTGCCGTTATTACCTAAAGCTTCTTTAGAATATACTTATATAATTTACCTTATAGGGGTTATAACCATTATATATGCTAGTTTTAGTACTTTAAGAACAATAGATGTTAAAGAACTTATAGCTTATAGTTCTGTATCTCACGCAGCAGTCTATCTTATTGGTGTATTTAGTAATACAATACAAGGAATAGAAGGTGGTATAGCTTTAGGTTTAGCCCACGGGTTTGTATCAAGTGGTTTATTTATTTGCGCAGGGGGTGTATTATACGATAGATCAGGTACTAGATTAATAAGTTATTATAGAGGTATTGCTCAAATAATGCCTTTATTTTCTATATTATTCTTTATTTTATCTTTAGGTAATTGTGGAGTTCCTCTTACTTTAAATTTTGTAGGAGAATTTATGTCACTTTATGGTGTATTTGAAAGATTACCTTTATTAGGTGTTTTTGCTAGCTCTTCTATAGTATTCTCTGCTGCATATACTATATATATGTTTAATAGAATAGCTTTTGGAGGATCTTTTAGTAAATTTTTTGAGGCTAACATAAGTGATGTAAATAAACGTGAATTCTTTATATTACTAACATTAGTAGTATTAACTGTATTATTAGGTGTATACCCTGCCCCTATTCTAGATGGTTTACATTATTCTGTATCAACATTAATATTTAATAACTAAAATTAATTTATAATTAAACTAAAATAATATCTTGCTTTTTTTTTTCTTTTTTTTTCTTTTATAACCTTTAAAATTTTCATGTTTAATTAAGTGATAATGTAAAATACCAATATCTTTACAGGTGTGGTAAGAAAAAGAAAAAAAAAAATAATTTTTTAACTTCTGATTACATTAAAAATTATTATTAAAAATAAAACATGCCACAATTAGTACCATTCTACTTTATAAATCAAGTAACATTTGCTTTTATCTCACTTGTAATTATGATATACGTATTTTCAAAATACATATTACCAAGATTTGTTCGTTTATTTACTACTAGAATATTTATAAGTAAATTATAATTAAAAAAAAAATTTTTTTTTTATTTTCTAATTAGCCTAGTCACGGCTTATTTATACTAAGTTTAAAAACTTTTTCCTTTTATTTTTACTTTTTATTTTCTATTCGAAGCATAGAATTCAAGTTTATATGGTAGTATTTATAATTTACACTTAAACTTATTTGCCTTTGCTCTTACGAAGTAAGGGTTTATCATATTTATTTTAAGTGTAAGTTATATATTTATTTTATGAAGATATTTCAATATATACACAAATAATATAATTAGAAAAAAAATGTCTAATTTTTCATACACAACAAGTCCCTTAGATCAATTTGAGATAAGAAATTTATTAAGTTTAGATGCTCCTATTTTTGGTAATTTACACATTTCCTTAACTAACATTGGATTATATTTAAGTATAGGTGCATTTTCAGTATTAATATTAAATCTTTTAGCAACTAACTATAATAAGGTTGTAAGTAATTCTTGATCTATAAGTCAAGAATCGTTATATGCTACTATACACAGTATAGTAACAAACCAAATAAATCCTACAAAAGGACAAATATATTTTCCTTTTATCTATACTTTATTTATATTTATCTTAGTAAATAATTTAATAGGTATGATACCTTATAGTTTTGCGTCAACAAGTCATTTTATATTTACATTTTCTCTTAGTTTTACTGTAGTATTAGGTGCAACTATTTTAGGTTTCCAAAAACACGGTTTAGAATTTTTTTCTTTATTAGTGCCTGCTGGTTGTCCTTTAGCTTTATTACCTTTATTAGTGTTAATAGAATTTATATCATATTTGTCTAGAAATGTTTCTTTAGGTCTTAGATTAGGAGCTAATATTCTTAGTGGTCACATGCTATTAAATATTTTAGCTGGTTTTACCTATAATATTATGACAAGTGGATTTATATTTTTCTTTTTAGGATTAATACCTTTAGCTTTTATAATTGCTTTTAGTGGTTTAGAATTAGGTATAGCTTTTATACAAGCTCAAGTTTTTGTAGTTTTAACTAGTTCTTATATAAAAGATGCTTTAGATTTACATTAAGTTATATTATAGTGAAATCATCTACTTTAAACCTGCATATCTATAACTTATCTCTTTAAAACTTGGATCTACATATTTAGTATTTAGAGATTTTTACGCAGAAGTTTCTAATTGTTTTACTATAAGTAGACTAACTTTTAATATATTTCTGAAAAGATATTATAAAAATAATATATCTTTAATAATACTGCTATATTTAGTCAGATTGAAAATGGATTTTATGGAGGTATTACAAAAATATATATACTTTATTGGAAAAAATTATATTACTACGATATAAACTTTTTATATCCATACTCTATATATCTATACTCTACTTTAAATAATATGTCTGGTATTAATGTTACCTATTATGGTTATCTAAATAAGAAATCTAATATGATTTTTTATATTCTTTTATCTTAGAATTTAAATTTCTCCTGATAAATATAAAGGTTTATTACCTTTATAAATGATGATAATACCCTAATAATTATTTTAGGTACTTGATAAGGTTGATGTTTTAATTAAAATTAGCTCAATATAATGGTTATAATATAGAAATTATAAAGGTTAGACATTTTCTAAAGAAAAAGATATACTTAAATATTATGTTTTAGATATAAATAATGAAAGCAGAAGCAATTCATTCATGAAAAGAAAAATTATATATATGCCTGTTATAAGTATAGTATTTATATTTATATACTACATATAGATAAAACATAGTTCGATGCCAAATACAGACTTTCAAGGGTTTTTACGAAGTATAATCAGCCTTTTCTCTTACAGTATAAAAGGTAATACTTAATGTTTTTCACAACAATAAGAATTATTATATATAGTATTTTTTGAGCTATTATTAATAAAAATAATATTTATTTTTTATGTGGTTAAAGAATATTTTGTGATACTAATAGTACAAGTATTATATTATGATATAATATAGGAAAGTCCAGTGCTTATCAAATGTAAACATATAATTTATGTATGTTAAGTAAAAACTTGAGTATTTAAGAGAAAATAAGTAAAATATTTCTATAGTTATACCTATAGCTAAATGTATAGTAAATAATAAATACTATACAGTAAATAAAGTTAATGAAATTGCAAGCTCTTTGTTAGGTTTTATTATAGACTAATAACTATTTACAGGAACCGGCTTAAAGGTATCCAAAATAAAACAAAAGTTATATAAATTAATTTTTTCTAAAAATTAAAAAACTTTTATAAATATATATTAGTAATGGTATAGAAAATAGTTTACCAAAATAAACTAAGCTATACCAATAAGTTGAGTTTGATGATGGCTCTGAATGAACGCTGTCCAAGTGCTTGACACATGCTAATCGTACGTCTAATTTAATTTATAGTTTTTTATTCTTCTTTAAATATTTTTATATTTTTATTATTCAAAAAACAATTCATTTTATTAGAAGTGGTGTACAGGTGAGTATATAATATTTTGGCTGCCTTAGAGTTAGGTTAAATGCCTTATGCTTCGCAAGATAAAGGAAAGAGATTTCCGCTTTAAGAGGACAATAAATATTTCGGATAGGTAGTAGTTAAAGTAATGGTTTAACTAGCCTAAAATTCCGTAGTCGAGGCTGAGAGGTCGATCGATCACATTGGGTCTGAAAAAACCCCAATACGTATAGTACAGCAGTGGGGAATATTGGTCAATAGCCTAACGGCTGAACCAGCAACTTGGGGGAATGTATAGCTTCGGCTAGTTATATTGGCTGTTTAAAATATTTTAAGTAATTCTTCTGAGATTGTTTAAAATATCTTATTCACTTTGATTTTTAGTAGTGCTTTAGATCAATTAATTAATTGCTAATCTCTTCATAAGATTTCACGTTAATATTAATAAATAAAAACGTGTTATAATGAAGAAGGAGGCGGACAATATAATATCGATTTTATCGAATAAAGTTCTAGATATACTACTGATTATGACAATTTTATATCTATATGTCTTGACCAAATTACGTGCCAGCAGTCGCGGTAATACGTAGAAGACTAGTGTTATTCATCTTTAGTAGGTTTAAAGGGTACCTAGACGGTATAATTAGTCTTAAATAGGATACGATTATACTAGAGTTATATATGAGAAGGGGAGTATTTATGGAGTAGAGTTGAAATTCTTTGATACCATGAGGACTGATAACGGCGAAAGCGACCTTTTATCTAATAACTGACGTTGAGGGACGAAGGCTCGGGTAACGAACAGGATTAGATACCCTAGTAGTCCAAGCAGAGAATGATGAATGCCATAGATTAGATGTTAATTTAGTCTATAAATGAAAGTGTAAGCATTTCACCTCAAGAGTAATGTGGCAACGCAGGAACTGAAATCATTAGACCGTTTCTGAAACCAGTAGTGAAGTATGTTATTTAATTCGTAAGTACGCGAAAAACCTTACCACAACTTGAATATTATCTTTTAATGTTTACGTCTATAAAAAGCGAAACAATAAGAATATTATCTTTTTCTTAAAGAAAAAATATATATTTTTAAAGATATTACAAGCGTTGCACGGCTGTCTTCAGTTAATGTCGTGAGATATTGGTTAATTCCATTAAATTAACGGAAACCCTTGCTTTATTTGTGATTATTTTTTTCTTCTTTTAACTCCAAGCAAAAGAAGAAAAATAAGAAATAAAGCAGTTCACCTATACATGGGAAAGATAATAGGGACCAAGACAAGTCATCATGGCCTAAATGTTGTGGGCGATAGACGTGCCACATATTCCTATACAATATGATGCAATAATGTGAATTGGAGCTAATCTAATAAAATAGGATAAAACAAGGATTGTAGTCTGAAATTCGACTGCATGAATAAGGAATTACTAGTAATCGTGAATCACCACGTCACGGTGAATTTAATCTCAGATAGGTACTAACTACTCGTCAGGCGCCGAAAGAAGTGTGTGCAATAAGTTTGGTCTTTCTTATACTTTTATTCTAGGTAATCACATCTAGTTACTTATATGGAAGATCTTCGTATGCGTGACTTTGATTGGTGTTAAGTCGAAATACGGTTCATGTAGGGGAACTTGCATGGGATTGATTAATGTTAACAATATATAATGTATATATAATTATGTAAATAAAACTCCTTCTTTTAAATACTATCAAAATTATATATATGCCTGTTTTAGGGATATTATTTATATGTATGCTTCGCTGCTTCGCAAGAAAAATACATATAGATAAATTCTGGTTCGAATCCAGATACGGGCTTTATGTACTAAAAGTTGTAACTTAAACTCTTCATATTAAACTTATTATATTTCGTGTATACTAGTAAATATGTATACTTATTAAGAATTTAATGAAAAATTAAAATTTATATGAAATAATCAATTATTGTAGTATTAATAAGAAAAAGGTAATATTATGCTAGTATTTATCGTACTGTTATATAGTATAGATAATAAAAAAATAATATTTATTCTTTTTTCTTTAAAGTAACCGTTACTGATGTGAGTATGATTGGTTTCATTAAAGTATTAGAGACTATAAAGTGTAAGGTTCCTTTATATCTTTTTTATTACTCATTTTCTGCGCAAGCTTTGTTTAGCAGAGTACAGTGTATAATAAAAAAAAAAATATATGTATATTTTTAATATTGAATAAAAGAAAGATATAAGGAAACTTCCATTATTGGTAAGATGGGTTGAGCTGTAAACTCAATAGTAATATACTTTTAAGAGTTCAAATCTCTTGTTTCCTAATAATTATTATATTACAAAGCTTCTTTTATTACTGGCTTTTTTATTTCTTATAAATAAGAGCATATATAGTATGTGTTAGATAATTAGCCTTTATAGCTCAATGGTAGAGCGTGATACTGTTAATATTAGGATAGATGTTCGATTCATCTTAAGGGCTAGCTCTATACATTTACTTTAGTTTATTAGTATAATTGTATATTTTTATAGACACAAATAAAGTCTTTTAGGCATGTTAACTTAATGGTAAAGTCTTGTGCTACGGACACAATTATGCGAGTTCAAATCTTGTACATGTTTTGACTTTAATTTATATCTACTTTTACCTCAAAGTTAAATTAAATCTTAACTAAGGTAGTTATTAAATTATCTTGAAGATAATGAGGGAGGAATTATTATTATTTATTATGAATACTTTATTTCTATTAAATGAAATTTACACTAACGGTTATAGAACTGAAGCTTTGGATATTCTTTCATTGGCTGCTATTTTATCTGGTATACTAGTTATTATTAGCAAAAACCCTATTGTTTCTGTGTTATTTTTAATAGGTTTATTTTTAAGTATAGCTGGCTATCTTATGATATTGGGTTTAAATTTTATTGGTCTTTCTTATTTATTGGTTTATGTTGGAGCTGTATCTATTTTATTTTTATTTATTTTGATGTTAATTAATGTTAGAGTAAGTGAATTATTAAGTAATACAAGTAATAGTATACCTTTAGCTATATTTATTATTATTTCATTTAATTATCCTGTACATCAAATATTACCTTATAGTGTTACTTTATTTAATAGTTACACTTCTGATTTAAATACATTAAATAGTGCATTATATAATAATTTGAACAATTACTTTTATAAATTGTTTAATGTAAATATTGCTCAAATAGATAAGGGTGAAATTTCTTTTGTTACTAGTAAAACATGGGATGGTAATTTATCAGAAACTAGTCATATAACAAGTATAGGTAATATAATGTATACTAGTTATAGTATATGATTAATTTTAACTTCTATTATATTGTTATTAGCTATGGTTGGTGCTATTATTATAACAATCAAACAAAAGAATTAAAAATGTTTTTACAGAGATTTTTATATAATTAAAAATTATAATATAAATAATTATTTTTTTTTTTAACCCAATAATTCAAGGATATAATATTATTTATTATATGTAAGACTTTTCACTAAAAGCACTTTATAATAAATTTAGGGTCAGTATCCTAATTGGTAAGGAACTTTTTTGTCAAGAAAGAATATATCGGATCGAAGCCGGTCTGACCCGTATACTAGATAATAAGGGATTAGCTTAATGGTAGAGCAACCGTTTTACACACGGTAGGTTAGGTGTTCAAGTCACCTATTCCTTAACGATGGTTATTAACTTGTTATAAATAACTCGTTATTCTAATTATATACTTATGATATGCAAAAATAATAATTTATATTTGTTTTATATTATTACACTTCATAAGAGCTAAGCTCCTATGAAGTGTAATAATATTATAGCATAGTAAGGATTATATTTTTATTTATTACTATATAAGGAATATATACTTATATTAGGCATATAAATAAATAGCGTCTTTATACTTCTCATCTAATATAAATTATTATAATTAATTTAGATATTATAAAGAAATACTAATATTGTAATGACTAATTTGACTAGAAGTAATTTTCAAGCTCATCCTTTTCATTTAGTATCGCCATCACCTTGGCCTTTATATACATGTATTGCTTTATTAACATTAACAACAAGTGGAGTATTAACAATGCATGGTTTTAGTAATGCAGATACATTTTTAATGTTAGCTTTTTTATCACTTATTTCTTCAATGACATTATGATGACGTGACGTTATAAGTGAAGGAACATACCTGGGAAACCATACATTAGCTGTACAAAGAGGATTAAATATGGGTGTAGCTTTATTTATAGTAAGCGAAGCATTATTCTTTTTAGCTATATTTTGAGCTTTTTTCCATAGTGCTTTATCTCCTACAGTAGAATTAGGAGCTCAATGACCACCTATGGGTATAGAAGCTATTAACCCTTTTGAATTACCTTTACTTAACACAGTAATTTTATTATCATCTGGAGTTACTGTAACATATGCTCATCACTCATTAATTCAAGGAAATAGAAGTGGGGCATTATATGGTTTAGTTGCTACAGTTATTTTAGCTATAGTGTTCACAGGTTTCCAAGGTGTAGAATATACTGTTTCTTCTTTTACTATAAGTGATGGTGCTTTTGGATCATGTTTCTATTTTGGTACCGGCTTCCATGGGCTACACGTAATGATAGGTACAGCTTTTATTGCAGTAGGTTTGTGACGGGTATTAGCCTATCACTCAACTGAAAACCATCATCTGGGTTTGGAATCTTCAATCCTATATTGACATTTTGTAGATGTAGTGTGATTATTCCTTTTTATATCAATTTATTACTGAGGTTCTTAATTAGTTTTTCAGTTAATATAACTGCATTTATTAAAAATACAAATATTTTAATAAATACAATTATGTCACAATTAACTATTTATTATCTTAGTTTTGAATTAATATTAAAGACTATTTTAGTAGAACAGTTAATAATAATAGCAAAAAAATACCCTAGTATGTTTTATTTCTTAGGAAAACTTATTACAATATATGGTTTATGTATTAATATACATAATATTTACATAGAGTATAAAACGGTTTTAAGATGTATGAGTTTTATTATGTCTATATATTTTTTTGATCCAACAAATTTAGACTTATTAACTTGTCTATGATTGTTAGATAACCTATGTTTATTATATGTAGTATATATAGAATATATTAACCCCAGATTTAAGTACAATTACCCTAGAATACATAAACTATTAGATAACTTATGTACTGTATTATTTTATCTTAGTATATTTAATCTTCTTTATTCTGTCTTTATGGGTCCTAAACAAGCTAAACCTTCATCTGGGTCAGAAGGTAATGGAGGACCTTCTGGTTTAGGTAGTGGTGGACCTGAAGGTAGTGGTGGACCTAATAATGGTAGACCTAATAATGGCGGACCAATTGATGCTATAGATAAAGGATCTAAAAAACGTCGTAAAGCCTCACCATCACCAGATATTGAAGGTGAGACTCAAGAGGACAGAAAAATAAGGAAGAGAAAAGAAAATAGAGAAAGATATAAACAAAATCATCCTGATCGTGTTAAATCTAGTAGGGATAAACAAAATATAAAAAATAAAGAATATAAATCAGAATGGGCAAAATCTGAAAAAGGAGTTAAAACAATGAATAATTGAAAAGAAAATAATAAAGATAAGATAAAAATTATACAGGATAAATATATAAAATCTGAAAAAGGGATAGAAACTAGAAAAAACTATCAAAATGATAATAAAGATTATCTTGATATTATTAAAGAAGAATACAAAGCAAGTCATAAAGAAGAAAAAAAAATGACAGACGCTGCTTATTATGCAAATAACAGAGAAAAAATACAAGAAAACGCTAGTTCTTATTATGAAAATAATAAAGAAACAATACGTTTACACAAATCTTTAAGTTATCAATTAAATAAAGATCTTAAAAATAATATAGATAAAAATAATATAGATAATAATAATATAGATAATAATAATATTGATAAAAATAATATAAATAATAATAATATAGATAAAAATCATGATTATTTTTTTAACTCACTCTAGCTATTTTATTTAGGGTCTTTTTTTTTTTTTACCTGCTTAACTAATAACAATTAGTATTAAGCATAGATATACATCTATGTTTAATAGAGACCTTAGTTTAATCGCAAAACATGAGACTTTTAATCTTTATAATGCGGGTTCAACTCCCGTAGGTCTTAAATTATATACTAATAAAAATTCTAATTAATAGTTGTAATTTAATGGTAAAATATTAGATTATATATGTATTAGTAATCATATATATCTTTGGCTCATTTTCTAAACAACAACAGAGGAATATGCCTCTTTTTTATAACAGGAAAAAAAAAGTATGAATATAAGTAATTTAAATAATTCACAATTAGGTTATTATTTAACGGGTTTAATTGAAGGTTATGGTCACATTTTAACATTTAAAATATTAAGATCCTCTAGTGGCCGTATATATAATCCAATTATTGGATTAACTTTTCATAGAAAGGAAATACCACTTTTTATACGTATTAAATAAATTTTTAGTACAGGGAGTCTTTATCAAAATAAAAAAAAAGAATGATTGTAGATATACTATATCTGAAAAAAATACGTTAATAAAGCTAATAAATTTAATAAACGGAAAATTTCGTACACCTAAAATAAAATATTTACATAAAACTATTGATCGTATTAATTTGATACATAATACTAAAATTAAAAAATTACCATTAGATACTAGTAAATTAGAATCTAATGCATGGTTAGCGGGAATGACTGATGCAGATGGTAATTTTATAATAAGTTTAGAGGGTGTTTATGGTTTAAATAATTCTAAGGTTAGAGATAGAGTAAGGTGTACTTTTTCAATAACACAAAGATTAATAGATAAACCTACTGGCTTATCTTGTCTTACATTTATGACTGAGATATCTAGTTTTTTTTTTCTTTCTAATATAATATTTGATCGTTCAAATGCAATTAGATTTTTAGTCTAAGGAGATTCTAAACATAATATGATTAATAACTATTTTTCTAAATATCCTTTAATCAGTAGTAAACATCTTAATTTTTTATATTATTTAGCTGAACAAATTATTTAGGTAAACGTCTAGCATGTAAAGAAATAGTTGAGATAAGAAATATTAAAAATTATATGAATAATAAAAGAACTTTTTATAGTTTAGATCATTTAGATAATTTCTATAAGTAAAAAAGGTAAAAAAAAAACACATATTATATAGTACTTATTTAAATTAAAAACTTAAATATAACTATAAGATAGATCAATATAAGGGTTTATTATATAAACTTTTATTATATAATAAACTTTTATTGTATATAACGGCCATAGGTTAATGGTAGACTTGTCGCCTTCCAAGCGATTTGTGTCGATTCGAATTCGGCTGGCCGTATTTTAAAAATAATATTTTTATACTATTAGGAAAATTTGGCATTGGTAAGCTATGGTATTTGCTCAATATTGTGCGAAAGCACTTGGAGGTTCAAATCCTCTATTTTCCGTATTTAAATAATAGGAGGGGTCGCTATTGGCAGAGCAGGGTACCTACTAAGTATTGTTGTGAATAACAACTAGCGGTTCAATTCCGCTCTCCTCCGATAAATAGTGTTTTTTGTTTTTATACCATGGTAAAGAAGAATGAGCATTATTTAAAATATAATATTAATATTAATTGCTTAAATTAATAATTCAAAAAATACTATTTTAAATAATATTTTTAATGGCGGAAAGGAAAATAAAAACTATTATTAATTCAAAGCAAAAAGAGCATAGTTTAATTGGTAAAATTTGAAGCTTCAAACTTCACTTTCTCCGTTCAAGTCGGAGTGCTCTTGTTTATAATAAATAAGTATAAAGGTTCTTTAACTTAAATGGTAGAGTGCGTTCTTGATAAGGATGTTGTCTAAGTTCAATTCTTAGAAGAATCATTTATAATAAAGAGACTTGACCGAGTGGCTGAAGGTGATTGTCTTGAGTACAATTTAATTGAATAAATTACGAGGGTTCGAATCCCTCAGTCTCTGAGCTATTAAAGAATAGTAATCACAATGATAGTAATAGTATAAAAATAGCTATAGTTACAGCAAAGCAGAGGAAAATGCCTCTTTTTAGATATAATAAAAAAAAGTATATATGTTTAAAAAAATAATAACATAATACCTATTATAATTTATTATAAGATTAATAAATATAAAGATAATAATAATTTAGCTGATAGTATGTCTTTAGTTTTAGGGGAAATAATTTATCTTCTATAACAAAAATAAGATATACTGAACATGAATTAAGTTTTGTTAAATTACCTGAAAATGTAAAAAGTATTATTATTGGAATATTATTATTTTATGGTCACATAGCTTTAATTTTAGAAGTAAAAGTGCTTGCTTGTTATTTAGCCAATTTTTGACTAAATTAACTTATGTATTTTTTGTTTTCAATTTTTTTAATTACTATTGTAAAAGTTATCCTAAACTTCTTATAAGGAAAAAATAGTAAAAGACTACTTATAAACTAAAATTTGTTAAAGATCTATACCTTGTATTACAGAATTGTAAAATATATTTATGAAAATAGAATAAAGATTATAAAACCTTCTATTTATTTTTATATTACACCCATTGCAATAACTTATTGAATTATGGGTAACGAGTCCTATACTGGAGAGGGTTTAATATTATGTAATAATTATTATTCAATAAAATAAGCAGTTTTATTAATAAATGTTTTAATAGGACAATGTGGAATTAATTGTGTTATATAATATAATACTATAAAGTATCCTATAATATATATACGTAAATAAAGTATGTTTAAATTACGTTAAATTGTTATACCTCATATGCATAAATCTATCTTTATAAATTAGGTTTATATAAGTATTAATGACAAATGTAATTTCTAATATACTATAGATTAAAATACAGGTATGTTAATACCATTTATTAAAAACTTAATTATATTTCTAATAAACAGGTTATAGCCAAATCAGGTCACGGCGCTCCCTTTGGGTGGGAGATTTTGTTAGTTCGAATCTAACTAACCTGAATAAAGAATTAGTCTTTATAAATAATATATTATAGGAACTAAAATAACTCGAGATATGTCATCTAAACATAAGTTTTATTTATTAGAATTTCTGTATTAGGACATAATAGTAATGTGTATGATATCTATTCTTCCTTTTTATACTATAATGTATAAGGAAGTATATAAAGAGACTATTAGGGATACCTTGCCATATATTAAAGAGAGTATAAATTTAATTTGTGTTTGAAGAAAAAAATTTAACACATGAACTCTAAGAGAAATCCTATAATAAACGAAGTAAATTGAAATATCTTAGTAACTTCAGGAAAAGAAATCAAACGAGATTCTATGATTAGTGTGAATGAAAGTAGAGCAGCCTATATAAATATCATGATATATATTAATATTATAATTTATTTTATAAACTAAAGTCTAAAGACGTATATTATAAACATTAATATTAATATATATAGTAATATATAACACCATTTTATATTTAGTGTATTTACTGCTGTGACTTTTTTTCTTCGAAAAAAGAAAAAAAAAAAAGACAGCAAAAAATAAAAATATATCCTAAATATATGTTTCCCTTAAAATAAAACAGCATTCAAAGTTTTGAATGTAAGAATGGGCTATTAGAGTTAATTGGATGGATTCCATCCAAGTAAGGCTATAGTTATTATAATATTAAAATTACTTGGATTATACTGATGAACAAGTTTATCCACTGATAAATTAAAAAAGTAAAACGGGCAAAACCTGTTTGAATATAAAGGGGAACCTTCCTCTAAGGCTAAATATGATATGTGAGCGACAGCGTATAGTTCTGTGAGGGAAAGGTTTGAAATAGTAGTCTTATAAGCAGCTCGAGTTAAATTTTATAAATAATAAGAGCGTACCTTTTGCATAATGGGTCAGCAAGTTAATATTAGATGCGAGCATGTGTGAAAAATGTGCCCAGATAAACCAATTATGAAATAATGAATTAGTATCTAAAATTAGACCCGAAGCCTGGTGATCTTACTACAGTCAGGGTTATAAAAGCCCGAACGGCTTATCGTTGTAAAGATATCCGAAGAACTGTGGTAAGTTAGTGAAAGACAAAACTGACTAGGATAGCTGGTTTTCTGCGAAACCTATATAAGTAGGTAATTCAAGTTACATCATAGCAGGTACAGAACTGTGATCTCAGGCAACTTCTATCTTATTATTCTACTTCGTAAGAAGTTTAGAATAAAAGATAATTTTGTATATATCGGGCAATCGTGAAGATTTTATCGGTGAGTATTCGCACTCGGAAGGGCAATGATGAATCTTGAATAATCGGACATAGTACGATAAGGTTGTATGTCTAAAGGGAAACAGCCCAGAACAAGAGTTAAGGTTCCAAAATTATTGTTAAGTGAAATTAAGGAAGTTTCTATCTAATACGACTAGGAAATAGGCTTAGAAGCGGTCCATTTTTTGAAGATCTCGTAACAGAGCACTGGTTTAGTAATTTAATTTTACATTGATAGTTGCACCGAAAATTTAACGGATCTAAACAATATACCGACACCTTGTCCATATTTATTAATAATTTTTATTTATTATATTTAATGGGGTAGCAGAACGTTGGGTAAATCTAAGACTTATTCTTTTTAAGAATAAATATAAGATAACCCGAGTGAGAATGCTGACATGAGTAACGAAAAAGGGATATACCCTCGCCTAAAGCTTATGGTTTTTCTAAAGTAACGGCCTCTAAGTTTACCAACCTAAAGGATTAAACGATGAGCAAATCTTTGTTATAAAGTAACAACCTTCTCTTAGTAAAATATAAAGTGGAGAAGGTTCTGGAAAAACAATAACGGTCGAACCCAATTATTTCAATAAACTAAACAGATGAGCAATAATTAATTCTATTTAAAAAAATTACATAAAGCACTAATAATAAAATTTATATACTCACAACAAATAGATAGACTAGATAAACCGTACCTAAAAACTATCCCAAGTAAGCTAGTAGAGAATACGAAGGCGTTTGAGCTAACAATCATTAAGGAACTCGGCAAACTAACTACCGTAACTTCGGGATAAGGAGAGCCATTCCTCCTGACTAATATCAGGTAAAGAATAGGAAGCATGGAATAGTGTTGTACGACTGTTTAATTAAAACAAAGCACTCTGCAGTAAGATAATAAATCAAAGTATTGAGTGTGATTTCTGCCCGATGTCGGCTGGTTAACGGATTTGCTAAGTTGACTAATATAAACTTGGCTTTGAAGGAAACCCCGATCAATGGCGGCCTTAACTATAAGGGTCCTAAGGTAGCGGAATACCCTGGCCGTTAAATGCGGTCTTGCATGAATGATTTAACGATACAACAGCTGTCTCAATGATTGGCTCAGTGAAATTGGAATAACTGTGCAGATACAGTTTACCTCTAGTTAGACGAGAAGACCCTATGCAGCTTTACTGTTGCTAGTTATTGAATATGATAATACAAATTTTAGTATATAAGGTAGCGTTAGCAGAATTGAAATACCTTTATTTAGTATATCATATTGGTAGACAAAATCTACGTGAAAGTATAAACTATTTTTTTACTGGTTTTCCTTCTTTTTCTTCTTCTTAAGAAGAAGAAGAAATAAGTATTAAGAAATAGTTGGATATAATCATTAACCTTTTTTTCGAAGAAGGGACAATTGCTAGGAGGCAGTTTATGCGGGGCACAGATCCCATAAAAAGTACCTGGGTGTATCCAAAGTTAATTTTGTAAAATTATGATAATTTAATTATCACAATTAAATATACTTCTAATAAAATATGTATATTTTTTTTATTTTTAGTATGTTATTTGCTATAGCAATAGCTATAGCTAATCCAGCTATATATCTATTGAGTTAGAACTAATATTTTTTTTATTCAAGTAAGATTTTAACTATATGGAAAATAGATGTAATTTAAGCATTAATAATATTGTATATTATAATGTTTATAGTTATATTATTAGTTTCTTAATTATAACATTAAGATATGTGAAAATTCACTAATAATATAATTATGTTTATTACTTGTCAAGTTTAATGGCTTAATCTTGCTTTACTGTTTGACTTACACGTCTATCAGTCGCGTAAGCGGGGCATATGATCACAAGATGCAGAAAGGAAAGGTCTTGGATTTTTGAAAAAGCTACGCTAGGGATAACAGGCTAATTGCGCCAGAGAGTACAAATTGAGTGCGCAGTTTGGCACCTCGATGTCGGCTTAACTTATCCACATGAATGCAGGAATCATGAAGGGTTCGACTGTTCGTCGATTAATAAGTTACACGAGCTGGGTTAAATACGTCGTGAGACAGTATGGTTTCTATCTTCTAGAGGGAATTAGAATAAAATAAGGATATCCCCCTCGTACGAAAGGAGCTGGGTATATTAACCTCTGGTTTACCTGTTGTTTATGTGCCCAATATTATAGATAAATATAAATTTTTTTTATTTTAATAAAAAACAGGGATGTTACTTTCACTTAAGTAAATTTATAGCATAGGCACGGCAGGAACGCTATGTTAGTTAAAGATAAGTGCTGAATGCATCTAGGCACGAAACTTACTTTAAGATATTCTTAAATATACGTAGTAGAACACTACGATTTTACTAATAATAATTAGCTTAGTTTATTACATATTTATACTATTTATTAGTATAAATTATACGCTATACTAAATTAATTATTTATTACAATTAATAGGCTTTAACTGAAATAATTTAAATGTTTTTAGGTATAAAGTACTAATTTTATATTCAACTAAATTAATTAGATATCACCATCACCGAATTTATATCTTTACTTATATTATAAATAAGAGCAATGCTCTTATCTATAATTGTAAATATAAACTATAAATTTTTTTACAATAGGAAAAACAATTATATTCTTTAACTAACTTTAGTCCGGTTAGCATAAAAGTAATGTAGCTGTTTTGTAACCAGCTGAAGCAAGTGCGATACTTGCACTGGACTTTATAATATATGATATAGAATAAGTATTATTTATTTACATGTTTTTGCTTAACAGACTCTAAAAAAGTATATGCTTTGCAATTAGAAGTAAAAGTAATTTTTTTTAGGCCTTATAGTCAAGTGGTTAAGACATAATGTTTTCATCATTACATGCGGGGGTTCGATCCCCTCTGAGGCTAGATTATATCATATATTATAATTGCGGATTGATGTAATAGTAACATAACTGGCTCATGTCCAGTCTATATTGGTGCAAATCCTTTGTCCGCATTTTTTTTTATAAAAAACCTTAAAGGTTATAGCTTAATTGGTAAAGCAAGCTGCTCATGACAGCTGAGATGAGTGTTCAATTCACTCTGGCCTTACTTAAATTAATTTTATTATGTCCGAGTGCTGGAATTGGTAGACAGGACGAACTTAAGCTTCGTTGATATAATATCGTAGAGGTTCAAGTCCTCTTTCGGATAATTTATAAATATTATAATAAGGGGACATAGTTTAATTGGTAAAACTACGATTTTGCATATCGTTATTTCAGGATCGAGTCCTGATGTCTCCACTTGAGAAGTATAGGAAATATTTCAGCTACTAGCTATTTATAGATTTACCGTACTTCTTCTTAATACGTTTAATGTATAAAGCTCGAGAAGCTCAATTGGTCGAGCGGGGTCTTGAAGCGACCTAGGCTGTAAGTTCAAATCTTATCTCGAGCAATTAAACAAAGGTAGTGCTGGAATTGGTAGACAGGAATAGCTTAGGCCTATTTGATTTTTAATTTTATCCGTTCAAGTCGGATTTACCTTATATCATTTAATCAATATATTATGAAAGCATATATTAAATAAGAATATATTATATGTTGTAGACTAATCGGTAAGTCATAAATTTTTGGTATTTACCATTGAGTGTTCGAATCACTCCAACATAATTATTATAGTTAAATTAAATTTTAACATTATATGGTGGATATAGTTCAATAGGTAGAGCGCCTGTATGTGGCACAGTATGTTCCCTGTTCAAATCAGGGTATTCACCCATAATATATTACTGTAAATATTAATAATAAGTGCCAGGGTAGTTTAATTGGTCAAAACATTAATTTCATGCATTAAGAATGAGAATTCAAATTTCTCCTCCGGCTTCATATAGCTTAATAAAATATATTGCCTGATTTTTTTTTTTCTGTGCTTGCTCTTATTAATTTCTTATTTGAAATAAGCCAGCAATAAAAAAAAAATTAATATGATAAATAAAATAAAATGTTAAACTTTAGTTTTTTAATAAATTTTAGATAAAAAACTATTATGTTTTTTTTTATATTAGTAAATATTTTTATATTTATTAATATATAAATATTTATTATAATTTACTTATCTTTACTTAATGTAGTAAACCTATAAATGTTAAGATAGATCTCCTTAAAAAGGAATAAAAATTAAGTTTTTATAAAGAGAGGTACTTATTTTTTATATAAATATAATCTTGTTTTAATAATATTATATTTGTTTTCTCTTTCGTATAGTCTACAGAAAGACTATCTGAGAGTCCTATTATTCTTATAAATAAAATAAGTATAAAAATATTTATTGTAAATTAACAAACTTATCTTTGCGAAGCATTGCTCCGTAAGGTTCCATAAGGCTTTAAAGTATAAATAATTAATTATTTAAATAAAACCTTAAAGAAAAATGGAGAAAATATATATAATTTATAATTTATTAATTAGCTTTAAAAAGTCCACTTTATATTTTTTATTGGATTATTCTATACATCTTATGTTAAAAGGATGCAACTTAAGGTTTAAAAATATATCTTTTATATAAGGAGGGTGGAAGAATACACTATACTTAAACATGCTCAATATGAAAGGTTGTATAATTTTTAATTTATACGAAATTAAAGAAGAGATAGTAAGAACGAATAGTTAAAGCCCAATTATAAGAAGTTAGCTTTAATGGTAAAGCGTTTTTTATTTTACTTGATCTTATTACTTTTAGAAACAAAAGCAGAGTGAAAAGACAAAAATATAAATAAGGTTCGATTCCTTTAATTTCTTTATGCTAATAACTTCATTATTATCTTTATTATTGTCTAATGCTATAACTTTAAGAAGGGATAAATCAATACTTTACAGTAGAATAGCTATAATAGTTTTACTGTATTCTTTTTTATTAGCTATATTTAATTTATACTTAACTTATTTAGATAAAGGTATAGGTTTATACGGTGGTTTATTTCATACAACTAGTACTACGCAGATTTTTCACATATTTATATTTTTAATAAGTGCTATAATATTACAATTAACAGCTTTTCACCCTAGAAGAGTTTGAATAGCTGAATATTCTTCTTTAGGTAAATTATTTTTATCTAAATTTTTATATTATAGAACAAAAATAGCTAATAAAATGGGAGAACAATTTAAAATAATAGAATACCCATTAATATTATTGTTTATAATAACTGGTGCTATATTTTTGGTATCAACAAGTGATTTAGTATCTATATTTATATCTATTGAATTACAAAGTTATGGATTGTATTTACTTAGTACATTATATAGAAACTCTGAATTAGCTACTTCTGGAGGTCTTACATATTTTTTATTAGGAGGTTTAAGTTCTTGTTTTATCTTATTAGGTACGAGTTTATTGTATGCAAATTCAGGAACCACAAATCTTGATGGAATATATATAATAACTAGTTTAAGTGATTTAGCTAATGATAGTAATATTACTGATTATCAAAAGGACACAATACTATACTGATACAAGTCTTATTATATTAATTTTGCATTACTAATATTAAGTGTAGGTTTTTTATTTAAAGTTAGTGCCGCACCATTCCATTTCTGATCACCAGATGTATATGATGCTATTCCTACCATAGTAACAACATTTGTTGCTATTGTAGCTAAGATATCTATATTTATATTTTTCTTAGAGCTAGTACATTATACAAGTAATTCCTTATTTAATTTCCAATTTAGTTGGACATCTAGTTTGCTAGTAAGTTCCTTACTTTCATTAATAATAGGAACAGTTGTAGGTTTAGCACAATTTAGAATAAAGAGATTATTTGCATATAGTACAATAAGTCATGTTGGATTCATTTTATTAGCATTAAGTATTAATAGTATAGAATCAATCCAGGCTTTTATTTTTTATTTAATGCAATACTCTATTAGTAATTTAAATGCATTTATTATACTCATAAGTATAGGTTATTCGTATTATTGCTATGTAAACAATAGTAATGAATATAAACAATTGGTCGATAAAAACAATTCCCCAATTCAATTAATAAGTCAAATGAAAGGATATTTCTACATAAACCCTGTTTTAGCCTTAAGTTTAACTATTACAATCTTTTCTTTTGTAGGTATCCCACCTCTTATAGGATTTTTTGCAAAACAGATGGTATTAAGCGCTGCTTTAGATAGTGGTTATGTTTTCCTTGCATTAGTTGCCATATTAACTAGTGTTATTAGTGCTGTATACTATCTAAATATAATAAAACAAATTTTTTTTGATAAATCTGAATATATAATAAATTCAGATTTAATTAATATTGATTTACACGGTAACATATCTAGAAATAATGTTTTACAAAAAGTAAGATTTAATACAGATAATATTATCTTATCGAGTTCTTTAACTATTACAATTTCTATCTTGACATTGATAATACTATTATTTATATTTATACCACAAGAATGACTGAGTATGGCTAATATATTAGCATTAATAATATTTAATCCTTAAATGACAAGTACTACTTTTTTTTTTGTATTTATTCCATTATTAGCTATTATATTATTAGCTGTAAATTTAATATTTGCACCGCATAATCCATATCAAGAAAAAGATAGTGCCTTTGAATGCGGTTTCCACTCTTTCTTAGGTCAAAATAGAACACAATTTAGTATATCTTTTTTTATTTTCGCCCTTTTATTTTTATTATTTGATTTGGAAATTCTTTTAGTTTATCCTTATGTAGTAAGTGCGTATACTAATGGTATATATGGTTTAGTAATAATGTTAATATTCTTTTTAGCTTTAACCTTAGGGTTTGCTTTCGAATTAGGTAAAAATGCCTTAAAAATAGAAAGTAGACAAACTATTGTTAAAACTAATAGTAATTTAACTAATAATCAACTTTTTGTTCAATCAGATTTAAATAATATCAAAATTAAAGCTACATTAGAATCTAAAATATTCGGTGGTTTATTACATAATTTAACCAAATTTGAGTGTAAATTAGGTGCTAAATACTTTTCAACTAGCGCTATTCATCTAGTTTCTCCTTTAAATAGTGATTCACTTTCAGACGGCAACAATACTCAAGAGGGTAATAATTCACCTTCAGATGGCGATAACGCCCAAGATGCTAGCACTTCACCTTCAGACAGCTATAACAGTCAAGAAAATAATAATTCACCTTCAGACAACTATAACAGTCAAGAAAATAATAATTCACCTTAAAACAATAATAACACTCAGGAGGGTGGTAATTTACCTTTAAACAACAATAACACTCAGGGGGTGGTAATTTACCTTTAAACAATAATAACATTCCGGAGGGTGATCCTAATGGTAATTTTTTTGACCATGGTACTGATGCTATGATGTATCATCCTGTTAAAGATATCCCGGTAGGATATCTCCGGGGATACATTAATGATACGGCATTAGTTACACGTTTTCCGGGAGAGGCAGGGGCTGATCAAGGTGATCCCGTTCATCAGGAATGAATGGACCGTAACCAAGAACTTCGTGATGAGCTAAGACGTCGTAAAGACGAGAGAATTTTAACAGATACTCCTAGTCCTAGATCTTTTCACGATCCTAATTCACCTTTAGATGGTGCTGCTGGTACTGGGCAAGATGATAACAATTCACCTTCAGATAGTCCTGCTTATACTGGACAAGATGATAACAATTCACCTTCAGATAGTCCTGCTTATACTGGACAAGATGATAACACTTCATCTTCAACTAACAAAAGAAAATTTGAAGCTGATGACGAGTCTAGTACTCAACCATCTAAAACGTTTAAACAGGATTCTAGCGATATTACTAGCGCTACAGAACCCTTTGATTTCGGAGGCGGTGATGATTAATTTTAAGTAGTTTTTATTATTGCATATTTATCCCTAGGTAAAAGTAGATAGTATAATAGTTTGATTATACCTACTTTCTATGGACGTTATAATCTAATCATCTTTTTTATTGCATAATAAGTAATTGGTTTAAGTGTCTTTGTTGTATGAAATAATAATAAAAAAAATAGATAAAATAAAAATTTAGTTTTTTTAATAGCTATTATTTATTTTTAATATTTTAGTATAGTTTAAGCTTTTTCTTGTTATACTTTATCTTGTTCGGTTTATTCTATAATATGAGATGAAAATTATAATAGTTTTTGGTATTTTAATTTTAGGTCTTGCTTTGCTCTGGGATATTGTTTATTTAATTTAGATAGGTAGCTTTATATTATAGATATAAAGTGAGGGGTGGTGTATTTTCCCTCTTTTAATAGGGGAAATAGGTAATTTAAATAGGATGTACAATATCTAACTAGCCATTATTTAGTATAGATTTATTAAACTAAATATATATATATAATTTTTAATAAAAGAATTTATTAATAGTTTTTATAGTGTTCTCTTGCTTTTGTCCTTATACGGTAAAGGATACAGCCTTGCGAAGCATCAAAATTTTAAATATAACTTGTTTATGCATGTTGTGGCTCCTTACATTTCTTACGAAGGATTAATAGAAGGCAAGAAAAATTAACTAAAATAATAACCTAAGAATATACATTATATAAGGTTTTACTTAAATTTATTTTTCATAATGGTGTCTATATTATATTAGAAAGGAAATCCATCTAAATAATCCAAAAATAATTTCACAGCGTAAGCATGCCATATTGTAAAAACAAAAGCAATAAAATGTTTTATGTTTAATATAATAACATTTTAGCTCTTATAAAGGTTTCTATTATAATTTTTTTTTTATATATTCTAAATAAAACTTATACTAGAAAAAAGAAAACAAAAAAAAATAATATGTTTAATTTATTAAATAGTCAATTTAATTGCGATACACCTAAGCCATGAGGTCTTTATTTTCAGGATAGTGCTACTCCACAAATGGAAGGATTAGTTGAGTTACATGATAATATTATGTTCTATTTAGTTATAATTTTATTTGGTGTAGGTTGAATAATGATATCTATAGTTAGAAATTATACTAGTGATAAGTCACCTATATCTCATAAGTATTTAAATCACGGTACATTAATAGAATTAATATGAACAATTACACCAGCTTTAATATTAATATTAATAGCTTTCCCTTCATTTAAATTATTATATTTAATGGATGAAGTTAGTGATCCTGCTATGTCTGTATTAGCAGAAGGTCACCAATGATATTGAAGCTATCAATATCCAGACTTTTTAAATGCAGACGATGAATTTATAGAATTTGATTCATATTTAGTACCTGAATCAGATTTAGAGGATGGAGCTTTAAGAATGCTGGAAGTAGACAACAGAGTAATCCTTCCAGAATTAACACACGTTAGATTTATTGTTACAGCGGCAGATGTTATTCATTCTTTCGCTTGTCCTGCTTTAGGTATTAAATGTGATGCATATCCAGGTAGATTAAACCAAGTATCTGTTCTTATTAACAGAGAAGGAACATTTTATGGACAATGTTCAGAGATATGTGGAATTTTACACAGTTCTATGCCTATTGTTATAGAATCTGTAAGTATTGAAAAGTTTTTATCATGATTAGAAGAACAGTAAGATAAAAATATATATTATTTTTACTAGTTGTTATATATTTTACTAAACTCAAATAAATTCAACCTGCGTTAGTTATTATAGTAATTACAAAAAAGCCCAGCCTTATGGAGAAGCAATTTGTTTAATTCTCAGGATGTTTTATGTAGTTTTAGTCTACATTCATTGGTTAAATTTGTTCTGTAATTATTATCATGGTATTCTATAGACTATTTTTTTTTTATTACCACCTTCTTTATTATCATATTAATTTACAAACTCATTCATTTGTTATTCTCAATAAAATGAGAAATCTCTTATTAATGATAAAAGGAGTAAACTAAATTTTATAAAGTTTAGATATAGCCTTTTCTATGAATGGGTTTTATTTTATTTTTATGCTAAAAACTTTTAATAATGAATAAATATTCTTTGTTTATTATTAATTATAGATCATTTTATAATATTTAGTTTATATTTAATGTTATAGATTAAGTTTATTAAACCATAGTTAAGTACATAGTTTGTATTTATATATTACGTGAAGTAAAGATATGGATAGATTTTAAAACTAAAATCTTAATAATAATAAAAATTATATTTAAGATTTTTACTATATACTTATATTTTTTTTAGGTGGATAATAAATTTAATCTTACTATATATTAGTAGACAATAAAATTTATTGTTCTTGCTAATTTATTTCTATTCCTGGCTTTTTTTTCTTTCGAAGAAAGAAAAAAGAGTAAGGTAGGCACAAAAATAAAAAGTATTGCTTACACTTCTGTTATTACCTAATAAAGTATGTAAAATAGCATAAGATTGAAAAACTAGTATATCATAATATTGAAAGATTACCACGTGTTTAATAAATCTGGAATTTAGTTTTTTGTAAAAACTAATTCTAAAGAATATAATTATGTAAAAAATATAAAGTTTTAACTCTAAAATTAGGTAATAATATATAATTTATATTATAAATTAACTTAATCTAAAAGTTTTATAAGCAGCTCTTCA
The DNA here is from genome assembly GCA_009613015.1 of Mollisiaceae sp. DMI_Dod_QoI. Taxonomy (NCBI): domain Eukaryota; kingdom Fungi; phylum Ascomycota; class Leotiomycetes; order Helotiales; family Mollisiaceae; species Mollisiaceae sp. DMI_Dod_QoI. The sequence continues at coordinate 1,769 of VXCB01000253.1, read as the reverse complement.
TCCTTACTTTTAAAAATTAGTATGCAAAAGCTAAATTTAAATAAGAGCGTACCTTTTTCCTGTAAGTAGTATACCTTTTAGGTATACATTTTTTTAATGATATAAAAGGGATAAATTGTTGTTCCATTATATATTAATTTAACTATTTAGATAAAATACTACGCTTTATATAATCCGAATAATAAATTAATATCATAATAACTTAAAATAATTTTATTATTTTAAAAATTGGGTTAATTTCAAAGAATACTTTCTTTTTTTTTTTATATGTAAAAATAAGAAGAATAATAAGTTAATTTGAAGCGAAGTTTATTTTAGCATTACAAATTAATCATGTAAAGAAATAAATACGTTCAACGACTAAAGGTGAGTAAGCTAACAATACCCCTTAATTAATACCCAACATTTTTTTTTTACCAGTATATATTTAATATAAATAATAATTTAAATAATAATTAATAATAATTTTATTAATGAAATAGACTTAATACAAGATTAAAGATTAAGCATAGGTACAATGGTTTATACCTTTATTAGCTAAATAAACTATTATTTTGGTTAATATAAGTGTACAATACCTCCACTTTATAAAAAAAAAGTTATAATAAATATGAAAAAACAAATTTTCACGATTACTGCTTTTGAAAATGAGCAAGAGGAATCCAAAAAAATTTTACCTGTGGCTTACCAGCAAAACTGAATTAAAAAGTCTTATATTCCTTTGCCTGATTTAAAAAATCAGTCAGAAAACCCTAAAAATATAGATACAAATAAACCTATAATATTTAATAAAAAAAGTAAAATAGTAGTATCCAAACCCTTTACATACATACAAAGTGATACAGGGAAGACTCGTCATTTTACACCCGCAGCTCAAGAATGATATAATAGTATTTACACTTACGATTTTAATTATATTAAGAACTTACCTATTGCAGATAAAAATCTTATGAATTTATTAAAGAGTTATTTTAACATTAAACTTAGTAAGAAAATTTTTAATACTAAAATTAAACCTTTACAAATAAGATTTAAAAGATTATCTACAAAAAGAACTTTTGTTGGAAAAGGACATTTAAAACATACTAGTAACAAAGTTATAATAACTTTTTTTATTTATAACACAGAAGGGATGTTTTTATCTAGCCTTTTCAAAGCTATGAAAATTAAAACATTATTACCAAAAATAAATTTAAAATACCGTATAACCTGAGAACGTAATGGTGATATAACAAAAACTTACAATAGATGATTTACTAGAAATGAATACTTATATGAACGTGAACATAAAGGATGATATTACTCATATATTGTATCCCTTTTTAATAGATTTACTGATAGATTAGATAGGATAAATGGATACTATGCTAAAATTAAAGAGTTAGTAAGTAAAGAAATATTAACTTTAAGTGATAAATTAATATTATTTAATGATAAATGCGATGATATATTCCCATCTAGTGACTTCTTACTTAGTACAAAAGGACAGAAGATCAGTAGAAATTTAAATTATCCTTCTTACTATAACTATTTATTAAAAACAGGAAGAAATTATATGTATAATTTTTATCTGCATAAATTATTATTAAAAATTAATAAAATAAAATTTAATGATATATTTCTTTCAAAACTTATATATTTAGTAAATAAAATATATAAAAAGAAAGTAGAATTTAATATTGTTAATTTAAAAAAAATGCATTTAAATAGTGATATCTTTACGCAAGCTGTTTCTTTAAAATTAAGAAATAAGAATAATAAATTATATA